>OVAY01002046.1:0-21521 GCA_900406395.1 Kernera saxatilis | reverse complement strand
AATTGTATCTCAAATCAATAACATTGCATAAGTTATATTATTATATCTATCGTCATTGATTATAGGTATAATTTTAATTGTGATTTTCAACACCAATTAATTTTTATTGTTGTATTAAATATTCATTTCTAGAATTTCTTATACAAACAAATCTTGAAATAAAATATTTTAATTAAAATGAGTTTTCGCGCGATATCGCGCGGATTTATACCTAGTTCATAATAACACTAAAAACTATAAAACTATAGTAATTATTAACCCTGTACAAAGCAGTATTCCAAATATGTCACTGCATCATTAGCACTGAATCTTCCACTGATTCCACAGTTGTTAACATACGACACGTACACGTAGGATCGCATTGTTGTTTGTTGTTCTCAGTTTCATGTAAAATTTGACGGAGTTGTCCGTTTTGGTCCATATGAGGCAATAAATTTACACAAGATCCATATTGTTTTTTTTTCGGTAATCGAAATAGATCATATACCGAAACTCAAACTAATCTCATATTCTTATAATCTTATTACTTGGATTTTTACGATGGTAAAAAAAAAACCAACAATAAAGGTTTGTAGATGATAAAGTTTTTAACCATTCGAACGCCGCATAATTGATCACCATTCTTTGGTTAGGATATCTATAATGTTATTGCTGTTGATCCGATCCATAAATGATCTCTGTTTCGGGTTTGGCTCATGCGAATATGTCCATAATTACAAACCAAATCTTAAAATGTTTCGGGTTAGGCTCATGCGAAGCTTTGGTTTTTGATGTGTTTAATTGTTGGTGCGAAGAATGATGTATTCATAAGGTTTTGACAATAGTACGTACGAGTTTGTGTTGTAATGGGAATAATAACATTTCTCAGAAGAAAATTATTTGATTACAGTAGACAAATGTATTATTTTTGTTTTTTTTTTTGGAGTCTGGAGACCAATAACAAAATTTTAAAATATATTTAGCGTTATAGTAATGTCTAAATTCTTGTAGGAATATTAAAAATTGACGGGTTTGAAACGCCAACACGTTTCAAGTTCGATCCATCTGCTGCGTGAAACTACAACACATTGTTCCTGAACACCCACACGGATATGGGTTCATGCTTTCGGGCCCATTTGCATATCCGGAGAGATGGTCTATCCGTGGGCTGTATCTCCCTCAGGAAATTAATCTGGGCCTCTCCATAGACCTGAGATTTACCCCTGAATTATTAATAAAAAAAAAAAAAAAATCAAAAATTGAACATTTTTTCCCAAAATGTATGTTTCAGTTTTTTTTTAAAAGACGGAGACACGTGGATCGTCTACGTGGAAGCTGGAACGCCACAATCGTATACTGTTGTGACTTTGCAACAAAAAGGTCCTTTTTTTTTTTTTTTTTTTTGGGTTTGGGCTTGGGCTTCGGAGATCTTCACGAGCACGACTAACGATTCCACAAAGTTACATTTCTGCAGTTTCTAAAATTTTAATCGCTTACCCAAGTTTCAATACCATCTTGAGAAACATAATTTTACGGATTAAAAGAATCGATACGCGGGTTACTCAGCTTAAGTATTACGATGTTTAGGTCTCTGCTTCGGACACGATCACAGGCATCCTCTTCAGTCGTCACCATGTCGTGAGTTCTTCTTGGGTTTTTTTCTAATTCTATAAAATGTTGTTCGAATAAAGTATTCATCTTTCTGGTTATTCTGATTCTGTCCATAAAACGCTTACCAAAGAAGAATCACTTCTAGGGATTTTCATTTTGGGGGCATTGGCTCTGTCTAAATTGTTGATTTACTGCTATATTGTGTGATTTCTTTATTGCAGATAGTGATTGATTTATGATGATCTTCTCGTTTCTCTGACAGTTCAATTTCTCAGAGAGGAAATGAAAGGCTTTTGTCTGAAACTGCTGGTTCCCATTCGAGAGATAAGGTACTAATAGACCATACCTTTTTCATTGCTCATAAGTTTGATGAGACATTGTGATAAGAGAGTTCCTCAAGACTTAGATTATGCGTGTAGTTGTTGGGAAGCCTCTGTGCTTATGGAGAGTGGAAAGTGCTCTTTGATTCACTCTCTGTTTGTGTTTGTTTCTCATTACAGATATCCTTTGGTTGATTCCTTGGTTTTCTGGTTGTTAGACATGTATAAGAAGTGAAATGACAAAGAAATTTGCTTACAAACTGTCTCTCTCTTTCTTTGAACATATCACATTGGTTTTAAGATTGTTTTGTCTTGAATGCAGATACTGGTTTTGGGAGGAAATGGTTATGTAGGTTCACATATATGCAAGGAGGCACTGAGACAAGGTTTCTCTGTGTCTAGTCTTAGCAGGTATTTGTATCATTACCGGCTTTTCGGGTTTCTATCCTTTTTTTTTTGCTTTAAATCTGATTGTTGCTCATAGACCGTCTTTACATAGCTTAACTTTAGTCTTTGCACTGTTATTAGGTCTGGAAGATCTTCTCTGCATGATTCATGGGTCGATGATGTAACCTGGCATCAAGGTATTCTCAAGATCTGAAAACACATTTCACTTTGTTCATCACTTAAGAAAGAAAAGACTTGGATGAATGACCTGATTTCTAATTTTTACTAAAACAATAGGTGATTTGCTTTCACCCGATTCTCTGAAGCCTGCACTAGAAGGAATAACATCTGTGGTAATTAAGAAATCTTCTAAAAGGTGATTTCTTGTTAAGCATCCTTTCAACCGCATCTCATATGGAAACTTGTGCAGATTTCATGCGTTGGTGGTTTCGGTTCTAACTCCCACATGGTCAGAATTAACGGAGCTGCAAACATTAATGCTGTTAAAGCTGCAGCAGAACAAGGTATAGATTTTATGCATTTTAAGGCCTTCTTTGTTAAGTTATCTGCAAAAAATGTGTAGATATTTTTTTCCGGTCTGTTCTTTTGCAAGCTGACAGAAAAAGAAGCTTATCATATTATGTTCAGGTGTGAAGAGATTTGTGTATATATCAGCTGCGGATTTTGGTTTCATAAATTACTTGATTCGAGGATATTTCGAAGGGAAGGTACTTCTTCTTCTTGGCTTAGTTGTTAGTTATTACATATCTCTTTGATCCATTTATCTATCTATTTGCAGAGAGCAACTGAAGCTGAGATTTTGGAGAAATTCGGGAACAGAGGTGTGTAAATTCTCTCACTATATCCGTGTTTGTTATATTTGTTCTTCACTAATCAAAGTTTTCTTTTTCTTAGGAACGGTTTTAAGGCCCGGATTCATACACGGGACTCGTCAGGTTGGTAGCATAAAGCTGCCACTTAGTCTCGTTGGAGCTCCTCTCGAAATGGTAAAGAAGATTTGCATCAATCTTTGATTGTTCTGAAACAATCTCTGATGAAAGTCTGAATGTTTTTCTTTTTTTCAAAACATCTTCTTATTACAGGTTTTAAAGCTGTTCCCGAAAGAAGTGACGAAAATTCCTGTGATCGGGCCGCTTTTAATACCTCCAGTCAATGTTAAATCAGTTGCAGGAACGGCGGTAAAAGCTGCAGTCGATACCGAGTTCGCTTCTGGAATCATCGATGTGTACCAGATTCTTCAACACACTCACTGAAAACGACTACGTCTTAACAAAGTTTCTCCTTTCATGTTTGTTTCTACGGATTGGTTTTAACCGTCTGAATCAAATGTCTCTAGTTCTGCCATCAATAAACTATGACTTTTGCATATTACAATAAGAGAAAAAGATGAATTTTTTTTTGATATCCAAAATTTTAGTCGCATGCCAAAACGACAATGTAAAACATGGAATTGGAGAGTGAAAAGGTTTCGTTTTGATAATCTTCCGTTGGTAAAAATGGTAAGAGCTTGAAGTTTTCTTCTTTTTTGTTTTTGTTTTTGTTAATACAGAGAAATATTTTATTTCAAAAGATTAGTTCACTCAATTATGTCTTAATTAAAAACATTATACAATCCAAAAGATATATAAGAGAATAAATCAAACATCGGCATTCAAGATCTCAAAAAGCCTAAAGTTTCTAAATTTTAGAGTTTCTTTTGCATTCTTTTTTTTGTATTTTAACAAATTCAAAACACAAATCAGATTTATAACCAAAAAAAAAACATTATGGGAGGCATCGGAATTGTTGACCGGGATTTTGTTTTTGTTTTTTTTCCCGCGGAAGTTGAAGTTATGGGTTGATAAACCGGGTTTTATTTAATAACCGTGCTGAACCATAACGTCGGTTAATCATTGACCCAATTTCGAAATTGAAACCAGTGGAACCGGATTTTCAAGGTTTTTTAAAGCCTAACCTAGAGACTAGAGTCGGTCCTTATTATCGTCGTGGTCTTCTTTTCCCGGGTTTTCGCTTCTCATCGTTTCACTTTCAGGTCTCGACACAAACTCTGGCGTGGGGAGAGAGAGAGTCTAGGGTTTTTTCGTATGCGAGAATCTTCGATTTCGGTTACGTTTCACTTGTTCAGGTCAGTTTTTCCTCTCGACTTGGAATGTGGAAATTTGAGTTTGTTTTCATATTTTGTTAGCGAATCGGATTCTCTCTTCCTTCTATTGGGTTCGTTTCTCAGCGCTGCCTTTGATTTTTCATCTGTCTTCTTTGTAAGTTGATTTTTCTTAATTTTGTTTGTTTGTTTTGGTTTTACTCTTCATTTTCAGTCTTGCGGTTATGCTTGGAGAGAAGAGTTAAGTGTGAGACAGATGATTGCTTGTGATTTGAAATTGAAACTAGAAATCTCTAATTGATCAGATCCTAGTTTTCAATTTGGGTTTTATGGTTAGATTTTGCATTGTCCCTAAGTTTTAAGACTTTTTAAGTTTCTAATTTTCGATTCTACACTTTTTTCCCCCCTACCAGTTGTGCATTTCCTACTTCTTACATGTATGTGGATCTCATACGAAATTTTCAAGTTTTTCAGGTTAACCCAGAAAATCTCCGACTGCTGAACGACGATGTCTGAACGTCGTGCTAAGCGCCTCAAAATCTCCAGAGGGGAAGATGACTTTTTGCCTGGGAATATAATCGAAATCGAGCTTCACAACTTCATGACTTTCAATCACTTGGTATGCAAACCTGGATCACGCTTGAACCTTGTGATTGGACCAAACGGATCAGGTAAGAGCTCTCTTGTCTGTGCCATTGCACTTTGTCTGGGTGGTGAGCCTCAGCTTCTTGGGAGGGCAACTAGTGTTGGTGCATATGTCAAGCGTGGCGAAGATTCTGGCTACGTCAAGATCTCTCTGCGAGGGAACACCAGGGAAGATAAATTTACGATTTTCCGTAAGATTGATACACGTAACAAGTCGGAGTGGATGTTCAACGGAAATGCAGTTACTAAGAGAGAGGTAGTTGAGATAATCCATAAATTCAACATCCAAGTTAACAATCTCACGCAATTCCTGCCACAAGATAGGGTTTGTGAGTTTGCCAAGTTAACGCCTGTGCAACTCCTGGAAGAGACGGAAAAAGCTGTTGGTGATCCTCAACTGCCAGTCCATCATCGCGAGCTTGTTGAGAAAAGCCGTGAACTGAAGCAGCTTGAGAGAGCTGTGGAGAAAAATGGAGAGACGCTGACTCAGCTTAAAGCTCTTGTTCATGAGCAAGAGAAGGACGTGGAGCGTGTTAGGCAGAGAGAGATATTTTTGACAAAGGTTGATTCCATGAAGAAGAAATTGCCATGGCTTAAGTATGATATGAAAAAGGCTGAGTACATGGATGCTAAGAAGAAAATGAAGGAAGCCATGAAAAAATTGGATGAAGCTGCAAGGAATTTGAACAGCATGAAGGAACCTATTGAAAAGCAAAAGAAGGAGAAAGCAGAGATGGATTCAAAATGCAAAAAGGTTAAGAATCTCCTGGATGCAAATGGCAATAAGCGTTCTGACTTGCTCGAGAAAGAAAATGAGGCAGAAGCACGTGTAGTGGCAACATACAAAGAACTAGAGGAATTGAAGAAACAAGAAGAGCATCGCCAAGAAAGGATTCTGAAAGCAAGTGAGGATCTGGTTGCTGCGGAACAAGAACTCCAAAACCTGCCTGTATATGAACATCCTTTAGCTAAACTTGAAGAATTGAAATCTCAGGTTACAGAGCTGCATTACAACATAAACCGGAAGAAGAATCAGAAGGTGGACAATGAGAGGCTCTTGTCTCAGAAAAGATACACCCTGAGGCAATGCGTAGATAAGTTGAAGGACATGGAGAATGCAAATAACAAACTCTTGAATGCGCTATCTAACTCTGGAGCTGATAGGATTTACGATGCATATCAATGGGTGCAACAGAATCGTCATGAGTTTAAAAAGGAAGTATATGGTCCCGTTTTGTTAGAGGTTAACGTTCCAAGTCGAGAGAACGCTTGCTATTTGGAGGGTCATGTTCCCTATTATGTCTGGAAGTCTTTTGTCACTCAGGATTCCGAGGATCGTGATTTGTTGGTTAGAAATCTAAAGCGATTTGATGTTCCTGTTTTAAACTATGTGGGCGATGGCGGCAATCACAAGGCTCCCTTTCACATTTCTGATCAGATGCGTTCTCTTGGGATCCATGCTCGGCTTGATCAAATATTTGATGCTCCTGACGCCATCAAGGAGGTTTTGACTTCCCAGTTTGGTCTGGATGACTCGTACATTGGATCGAAGATTACCGATCAGAGGGCTGAAGAAGTCTCCAAATTGGGTGTTACTGATTTTTGGACACCGGACAATCACTACCGGTGGTCTTCCTCAAGGTATGGAGGTCATTCCTCTGCAAGTGTAGATTCTGTATATCCATCACGTCTTCTATTATGTGGGGTGGACGTTGGAGAACTTGAGAAACTGAGATCAAGAAAGGAGGAACTAGAAGACTCTGTTTTATCCATAGAGGAAACTAGCAAGAGTCTTCAAACAGAGCAAAGACTTTTGGAAGAAGAAGCAGCTAAACTTCATAAAGAGAGGGAGGAGATTATTAATGTTTCGCATCTGGAGAAAAAAAAACGACGTGAATTGGAATCCCGTTACCAACAAAGGAAGACGAAGCTAGAATCATTGGAGCAAGAAGAGGACATGGATGCCTCAGTTGCTAAGCTGACTGAGCAGGCTTCCAGAGCTAACGCTGACCGCTATGCATATGCGATCAATCTCAAGAAATTGCTCGTGGAAGCTGCTGCTTATAAGTGGAGTTACGCCGAGAAGCATATGGCTTCTATTGAATTGGAAAGAAAGATCAGAGAGTCAGAAATCAGTATCAAACAATATGAGAAGGCGGCGCAGCAGACATCCGTCAACGCTGAGTACTGTAAGAAAGAGGTGGAAGGAAAGCAACTGCAGCTAGCAGCTGCCAAGAGGGATGCAGAATCTATTGCAATCATCACGCCGGAACTTAAAAAGGAATTTATGGAGATGCCTACCACGATAGAAGAATTGGAAGCGGCTATACAAGACAATATCTCTCAAGCCAATTCGATCCTTTTTGTAAACCAGAACATACTCCAAGAGTATGAACATCGCCAAAGTCAGATAGAATCTATCAATACAAAGCTCGAAGCTGATAAAAGAGATCTGAGCAGATGCTTGAAAGAAATCGATTCGCTGAAGGAGAAATGGCTTCCAACATTGAGACGGCTTGTTGCTCAGATAAATGAAACTTTCAGCCACAACTTCCAAGAAATGGCTGTTGCAGGAGAAGTTACATTGGATGAGCGCGACACTGACTTTGATCAATACGGAATACATATCAAAGTGAAGTTCAGGGAATCTGGGCAACTTCAGGTTCTAAGTTCTCACCACCAATCTGGAGGAGAGCGTTCTGTCTCAACTATCCTTTACCTCGTCTCTCTTCAAGATCTCACAAACTGTCCTTTCAGGGTTGTTGATGAGATTAATCAAGGTAAATGTGTAATGCTTATAAAAATTTCACGAAAACACCATCAAAGTTTCTAAAATCTGCAATTGCTTATGCAGGTATGGATCCGATAAACGAAAGGAAGATGTTTCAACAATTGGTTAGAGCTGCTAGCCAGCCAAACACACCACAGTAAGTTGTCCGTTTCAAATACCTAAATCCTGGAATTTCTGTCGACGAGTAAGAAACAATGTGCTGGTCATTTTCTTGTAGGTGCTTCTTATTGACGCCAAAGCTGTTGCCGGAGCTTGAATACAGTGAAGCCTGTAGCATTCTAAACATCATGAACGGTCCCTGGATCGAGCAGCCTGCACAAGTTTGGAGCTTTGGTGATAGTTGGGGCAATCTCATGAGACGAACCGAAGCAAGTCAATGCTCTTGACTTCACCAAAACATCATCATCAGTCAGCTTTCTATTTTGGGTTTTTGGAAGAACATGTATTTAAATATTTATGCTATTTAACTAACCGGTTTAACCAGATTGAACCATTAACCGGTTTAAACGTGCTACTCGTTTTTTGATTTTCATTTTCTCGGGAAAAAAAGTAAATAGAAGTCTAAAACTTTCCAATCGGATAAATTCTGAAGCTTTGGTAACATCTCGAACGTCTTAATACGCGTATGAGTTATCGATGTGATCTCCAACGTCTCCTTGCTCTTTTTTCTGGGTTCCTTTCTTTTTACTAAGTCTTGTTCAATTCATCGCTCCATTGTTTTTCTTCTGATATCAATTTCGTTGGGTAAAACCCAGAAACTAGAGTTCGCAAACTCCTTTGATCGCCTTATTTCGTCCCAACAATCGAGGTTTTGGAAACGACCCTTTTGATCTGACACCGGAATGTTGGTGGGTTTCGTTTATGTTTCTCTTTTTTTTTTTTTTCTCCTGGATCGTCTTTGTCTTCTTCTAGTAGGAAGAACTTATCACCATGAGTATATACATGTTAAATCTCTTCTTCAGCATTTTCATGCTCTTTGCGTTTTTGGTATTGCACTAAATATAATATACATCATCACCTTGGATCGAATTCTATCTACGAAGCCCTATAATTTTAATGGCTGGTTGCGTTTTTCTGTAAATACAAGTCATTTTGAGGTCAAAGCTCCAAGATCTTAAATGATTATGATCTGAATTTGAGTAAAGCTTTTAGGTCTGATTGATCTGTATTTACTTCAGCATTGGCTGCTTGATCGCAATGTTGTAAATGGGGAGATTTTTGAGTTTGTGATTAAACCAATGCTAGTCTTTTTCAGAGTTAAATGGAAAGGAAAAGAACAGATGACAGTGAACCAGGACCTGTCCCTCTTCTTGTACCGGTTGATAGATTCGGGTTTCTGAAGCAGGAACATGGCAATTCTCCTCAACGTTTCACCAAGACTAGATCATCTAGTAACTATGAGAAGTATGTCTCAATGAAACAATGTGCAAATTTTTTTTTAAAAAGTGATGATTTTGTTCTTTCTGGTTGTTGTTGAGAATCAGTATTAAGCTTTGTTATTTGACCATGGATGCTAAATTCTTTAGGGAGGAGAGAAGAGTGACAAAATGGAGGAAGATGATTGGAGCTGGTGGTAGTGATTGGAAGCATTACGTTAGGAGAAAACCTCATGTGGTTAAAAGGCGAATTCGAAAAGGGATCCCTGATTGCTTAAGGGGTCTAGTCTGGCAATTGATCTCCGGAAGTCGAGACCTTTTGCTTATGAATCCCGGTGTCTATGAGGTAATAATAATCTCGTTGTGTGTTTTTGCTTTTGATTCTGATATGTTTTACTTTCTTTGGCTTCATTGTGGGAAAAACTGATAATTCTCTCGATTTCATTGTAGCAACTGGTGATTTATGAGACGTCAGCATCAGAACTTGATATCATTCGGGATATATCCCGTACTTTCCCATCACATGTTTTTTTCCAGAAGAGACATGGACCAGGCCAAAGATCATTGTACAATGTTCTAAAAGCATACTCTGTCTATGACAGAGATGTCGGATATGTTCAGGTCTATCCAGAGATTTTTTCCTTTGTTCTTATTTCCTCAATATGGTACTAAAAAGTCATGGTTCTAAAAAACTGCAGGGAATGGGTTTTGTAGCCGGTTTGTTGCTTCTTTATATGAGCGAAGAAGATGCATTCTGGTTATTAGTTGCATTACTCAAAGGAGCTGTTCACTCTCCAATGGAAGGATTGTATCAGGTGAGGCTTTCTTTACTCTAGAAGATACCAATACTGTAGCTACTTGCCTCTTTAGTTACGCGAGTTTGATAATGATAGAGCCGCTTTAATTGATTGAAGGATAGTAAGAAAGTGACTTAAAGTCAAATAACAAAAAAAAAAATCCTTTCCTTCGTGTATTAGTTTATGACTGCTTTTTCAAATTCTCTGTCAACTATCGTGGAGAGACTTTTGATTCTTTTATTCAAGATTTGCGGTTAACTATCTGTCAAATGCTTCTCGCGGAAGTTAATAGTAGCTCTTTGGAACATTATGCTTGAAAACATAATTTCAATTCCTCGGCGATAGGACTGATTAACAATGATATTGATGATTTAAAATCTATTTGATTTGTGTGAATGTAGGCAGGGCTTCCTCTTGTACAGCAATATCTGTTACAGTTAGAACAGTTGGTAAGAGAGCTAATGCCAAAACTCGGAGAACATTTCACTCAAGAAATGATCAATCCGAGTATGTATGCAAGTCAGTGGTTCATAACCGTCTTTTCGTACTCATTTCCTTTCCCTTCGGCTCTACGAATCTGGGATGTGTTTCTAGCCGAGGTAAATCAAAATCAACATCTTACAATCTCGAAAGCCTCTTTCTTTTCTCCACTTTTGTATCATTTATTTTGTTTGATGGTCGGTATAGGGTGTTAACATTGTGTTCAAAGTGGGTTTAGCATTGTTGAAATATTGCCATGATGAATTGGTGAAATTGCCATTTGAGGAACTCATGCATGCTCTGAGGAATTTCCCTGAAGATGCCATGGATCCTGATACTTTGCTTCCATTGGCCTACTCCATCAAGGTTCTCTCTTTCTTACTCAAAAACCCAAAAGAGATGCTTGACATTGAATCTCCTGATCACTGTATATTATTGTTATGAATATCCAGGTATCAAAGCGTTTGGAAGAGATGAAACAGGATTGTGAGAAGGCCGTAGCTAAACCGGCTCAAACGGTCAACCCGGTTCAACTATAGGGTTTGAGCCGAATCCAGGGCTGGAGATTTTTTTCCTTTTCATCATCTTGGTCAAGTCTCTCTTATGGAGTTGTTTCTCTCTCATTCTTTTTTGCAACTCATGGGTGAAGAAAGAATACAATAGTAGGTTTTCTTTATTTTGTAAAGATAAATTCGATTCCAAGAAGATCAACTGTTAATTTCTCGGCATAATTTTCTTTTTTACATGCTTCTGTAATGTCTAAGTCAATGTATTAGTACTAATTACATCTTTTCAAAGTAAGTTTAAGGATAAAAGTAAGGCAGATACTGTGAGAAACTCTATTTGAATTCAGTTTGGTTTCTCTATTGATGAACCGAATAAAAAACCGGTGATGTCCGAATCTTACTCTTTCTCCTAGCTCACCTTATGGCTTGGCCAGTCTGGTTGATTTGCTCGAGGCTAATACTTCTTCGCCAGTGTTTCTGTGGCTCGGCCAATCTCGTAGATCTAAAAATGTTATTAAACTTTTAAATCCATTTTGACTACAAAAATCGATTTTATATCGCTGTTACTTTTTTTCGTGGTCAGGAATCGTCGTGGTTTTTAACGCTGTTATCTTTTTCGTGGTCAGGTGAAAATCGAAGCCCTGGAACGTGGCTACCTCGAATATACATGTGTCAATCAATCTCTCTTAATTTCTTAATCAATTTCGCTTAATCAATCTCTCTCCTTTCTGGGTTTTCTTCTTCTTCTTCAGATTGGGTATTGGTGATTACAAAAAAGGAGGAAGAGTGAAGCTCCACAAACTTACCAACGAGAAGTTTCAGCGTAAGTTCAATTCATATGTTTTGTTGTATGCGTCTTCATCGAGAATTAGTTGAGTTTTTAGTTGGGTTTTCTAGGATTGATGTAACTTAAGTTGCTAATTCATAATGAAGTGAGATTGGAAGTGGAAGGTATTGCCTACACTGTATTGTGACAAATTAAAGTATGATGACAATCTCGTGAGAGGAATTATTACATATGCTCTCTTCTGTTTCCATGTTAAAACTGTTTAGGATTTGAACGGTGTCAAGGAGCTTGTATCTGCAACTTGGAACATTAATGCATGTTTGGTCATTGAACAGTCAAACCTATGATTGTGTTGGCTAAGTGAAATAGTGTTTGAAGATAGGCTTGTTTCGGTCACTAGTCACAAATGCATCAGGGGCCTCCACGGTATCAATATCATCTCACATTCTTTCATCATCAGTATTAGCTGTTATCTTTCTAGTTTGGTTAGCTTAGCTTGAATCATTTTCGTGATTTAAACTAGCCTTGTGTGTCTGAGCATGTTGGACTATCTCTTGTTTTCTTCGTACAAGTGCAAGGTTTCAAGTTTATCTTCCTGTGTTTTTTATGGTTGAATTTAGGAAGTTGCTGTCAAGTAATTTTTGCACCAGGACTTCTCAGGCGCTGCTTTGGCCAAATAAAATACGTTTAGGGCTTGTAGGCTAGCAGAGTGTTATTGGAGTGAGAAATGTGGGCGATTACGAGAGTGATTAGCCGGCGAATCCATGGCTCAAGCGATGTGTCTGTTCCGAAACTCTCAGGATTCTCTATTTTATCTCCCAAAAACGTAAAGCTTCGTTGCGCTTTTTACTTTTTTATTCGTATGTTTCCATTTCGAAGCTCGGCGATTTAAATTCTGAGTGTTCTCTATTGAAAAATAAACAGTGAAAATTGGATTCATTTTGAGACCCATGGATTCCATCTTATTTTTTTAGATACTACTCTAGGATCTGATTTGTCAAATATCCTTGTGAAGGTTGAGGTAGAGTATGCAGATGGCACCAAGTTCACTTTCTCATCCGAGTTTCTGAGAGTCCATAGTCCAGCTGCTGATGGAAAAGTCAGGTCAATAGGTGGTGAAAAGGTAAGGGTTTGGTCAATTTTTATGCATCAAAGATGGTTCTGAGCCACATGATTTTAGTTCACAAATCTTTAAAGCCAGGATATAGACTTTTGATATCTCGTCTTAGATCATCTTTGGCCTAAACAAAATTGTGTTTGGTCAATCAGGTGATATCTGGAAGGCGGTATGTAGGAATCATGTCTGCAGAAGCGGTTGGAAACTACGGGGTTAGGTACTTTACAGATCCCGCAAGGTCATTATAAGTTAACAATCATAATGATACGGAAGCTTAATGTGGTTGGGGCTAAATCTTTGTGAGCATTCAGGTTAGTGTTTGATGACTTGCATAGAACAGGGATATATCCATGGGATTATTTCTACGAGCTTGGGAGCAATAAGTTTGGTCTCATGAGAAATTATATCAAGACTCTTCAAAAGCATCATCTCAGCCGTGATCCTCCTACTCCTCGGAGAAAGAGATGATTCTTATGACCAAAGTGTTTAACTTTGTTCAAAGTGTGTTTGGTAAAATCCTTCTCGTGCAGAAACGTGGAATCTTGTTGACTTTTTTAAGAGTTACGGTTGGTGTTTTTGCTGTTTTTGGTTGCCTTTATTCATTTGCTTTTACTTGTGAACGCTAGTTAAATGATCTAACATTGATTGGAAATTCCAACGGATTTTTGTAAATTATTTATTTAATTTCCAATCAATTTCCAACGAAATTTGTTCATAGGAAATTTCCAACGAGTTTCCATGATGATTTGGTGAAATTGCCATTCGAGGAGTAGAAGTAGATTTAACTCGGTACTTTAGCATTTATCTGGCTTCTGTTTGGATTCGGTGATAAAATTCGGTCATGTTCAGATTCCTGTAGGTTTTGATAAAATTTCAGTTCGATTTCGGTTAATTTAGTTTAATAAAATGTCCAGCCTTAATTTCTCTCGTCCTTCTTCTTCAATCTTGTGGCGTATCAGTGACTCAATGTAAAGCTTGGCCAGTCTGGTTCCTGGGGAGAAGATAACGTTTGCTTTAGGAAGAAACATCATTTATTGTTTCTGATTCAACTCTTAAAAAATGTAGGATTCAAACCTCCCTTCTTCCTTTTAAGTCTCGAGATTTTTTGTTTCAAGTCTTTGCGCTTAATTTCCTGAATCGTATTGGAACCTGTGAGTTTCTTCACCATTAATTTCTGTTATTAATTGCTTGCTCCTGCTAAACGAAACAGTTTTCAGATTTTGTAGATGATGATGACAAATCTGAAGGAGGCTTTACATTTTATCTGTTCATTTGAATTCTGGAGGATGGGTCTATTCTGGAGCATAGGGCTTGTTGCTTCTTACTTGCAATTGCTTAGAGCAAGAATCTGTGGCTCAGAATCTACTCCCTCTGCTTGCTGCATCCATTCACAGATTAGCTCATCGAAACCCATTTGTGTTATCACTGGTGTAAGTCATGTTGTGTTCTTGTTGCATTAATTAACAGAATGGCTTAATGTTTTGCTTTGTGTTTCAATGTACATGTGGTGTTGGATTTTGCTTGCAGGCCACGTCGGGGCTTGGTAAGGCCACTGCATTTGCTCTTGCAAAGAAGGGTTTCCATGTTGTTCTTGGTAAAATCTATGATGCATTTCTTCATATATCAGTGTTGGATACTCTAGTTTCCCATCACAAAGATTAACATTACAAATTCATTGGTTCATCAATCCTCTGTGGCCTAATGAGCCGAGTCTTTCTTGATTTTTCAGTGGGACGGTCTTCTGAGTCTCTATCAAAGGTTTTTTTCTTACTGTCCCCTTGTGTTTTTGCTCTGTCAATAGAAGAATGTTCTCTTCACATTTTCTCTGATGCGAGAATCATTTTCTTGGCTTATGTCAAAGACTCGCTTGAAGATCATTATCTTATTAATGACTCAAATTATCTCTGTTTCTGTTGTTATTTTTAACTAGTTTAACAAGTAACAAACGGCACTGTTTGCAGACACATTTTAAGATTCAGTTTAAATAATAAATTGAAATACTCATGGAAACGAGAAACTATATGAGAGAAATGTCAAATGGTTTTTATAAAAAGGAATTTTTATAGATTGTATCTTAGTTTATTGTATTTTGTTTAATCTAATACACGCTTAAAGATTGCTATACGACTACAAAATATGATCGACAATTCTATATATTGTACTGTACATGTGCTAAATTACGGTCATTTTTTCCAAAGAAAATGTTTGTTCTTTGAACAGTTAAACAACAAATTGTTCGCTAACTAATTATATATTTAGTTGGTTGGAAGATTACTTCTTTTTTTTAGATTTAACTGAATTTTGCAGACTAGTCTTATTTTCTCTTTTGTTTTGTGGGTTCTGATTGAAAAGTGTATATTGGTTGGTTACTTTTTTACTTTTTCACCAACCGAAGAGTCACGATGATAGTGAAAGGGGCATTTTGGTCATTATTGTAGAAGATTGATTGAAGGAGAGCTCAGTAATTCAGAATTTGATTCTCTGGGCCCCACTTGAGAACATAAACAGCTCACGCACTCCTCACCTGTCTATTTCTTGTGAGTATCGAAATCTGAACGTGTCGTCTCAAACAATACACGTGTCGTTTTATGATTAGCTTATATTACTTCTTTCTTCGGCAGTGTTTCTGTGGCTCAGCCAATCTCGTAGATCTAAAAATGTTACTATTAAACTTTAAATCCATTAAATTTCTTGTTTGACTACAAAATCAATTCCTTATATAAAAACGATTTTATCGCTGTTATTTGTTTCGTGGTCAGGAATCGTCGTGATTTTATCTCTGTTATTTTTTTCGTGGTCAGGAATCGTCGTGAGTATCGAAGCCCTCGAACGTGGGCTATCTCAAATATACACGTGTCACCCTATGCTTTCGTCGTTTTGTTTATTCCCTTGTGTGGCTTTAGCCTAAAAGAACGTAGATTTGTTTTATTAAAGCTTATTTAATAGTATTTTTAATTAGAAATCAATTAATTAAGATTTTGACAAAAAAAATAGCTAATTACTAAAAGATTTGTTGCTCTTATTGTTGTGTGGTCAGAAATCGCCGCGAATCTCGCGCCTACAATCTTTCTACATAAAGAAAAAGTAGGGGTCTTTTAGTAAAAACCTAAAAGCTAATAAGGGGGTAAATACGTAATTTTCCGGGAGCCCTAATAGCCGCACAACGCATCTGGGCTGGAGACTATATAAAGAAGTCTCTCTACCTTGTATTCTACAATATCACAACTCGTTTCTTTTCATCATTACCAAATCATAAGCCACCTCTCAATTTAGGGTTTCGAGTTTTGTGGATTACCTCACCTGAATCAGGTTGGTTTCTTAGCTTTACAGATCTGTTTCTCCTGTTTTATATTGGATTATCGTCGTAGATCTTCTCGTTTACTCTGAGATTATCTTGTTTTTTTTTTTTAATTGATTGATTAAATTTGGTGTTTGTTTCGTTTCAGGTTTCGTTCGTTTAATATCTTGGATTAAAAGGGTTTTTGGAAGAAGAGATTTAAAACTCCGGATCGAGATCAATATTCCTATACATGTAAGTCTCTAACGATGAACGATTTCGTGATTCCTTTTGTTTAATTATGTTGTAATTAGATTGTGATTCCTTTTGGTTTGATCCCTTTGCTAAGTAGTAATTTGATCGTCAGTTCATGGGTTTGAGTATTAGCAATTGGTCGTTGTGACATCGATCTAATGAAATAATCTGAAAATGTGTTGGTGAGATGTCTGGATTTGTTGGAAAAAGTAGCAGATCTTAATATTTACTCCATTAGATTTGTTGACATTGATCTTATCCTTGGAGGAAATTGCAGAAACATTGAATGTTTATGTGTTTATATGATGCTCTAATTATCTTCTGCTTTCCACTTGGTTCTGATTATCTAACCTTTACTTGTGATTTGTTTCTTTTACAGAAGAGCGTGAATGAGATTATGATGGAATCGAAAGGTGGTAATAAGAAGTCTAGTAGTTCCTTATTTTACGAAGCTCCCCTCGGTTACAGCATTGAAGACGTTCGTCCCAACGGTGGAATCAAGAAATTCAAATCTTCTGTCTACTCTAACGTGAGTTTTTCTACGAATCTTTCTACCTTCTTCATTTACTCCAATGTTATCTTTTTATAACAATCCTCTTATTCGTTTCTTTTCTTGCAGTGCGCGAAGAGGCCATCCTGAGTACTAGTCAATTCGGACAGTCCTCTTAGTTTTAACTTACTTTCCAATTATAATCTCCTTTTGTCAAAGCTCTGGTTCCCAATTCCCCTCGTTCTCTCCTCTTAAGAAGATCTTCTCCTCTCGCAACAACAAAGCGAGATGACCATGTCAGTCTCTGCAATCGGCTTCGAAGGCTACGAGAAGCGGCTCGAAGTATCCTTCTCTGAGCCAGGTCTCTTTCTTGACACTCAAGGAAAAGGACTCCGTGCACTAGCCAAATCTCAGATCGACGAGATCCTTCAACCAGCTGAGTGCACGATCGTTTCTTCTCTCTCGAACGATCAACTGGACTCTTATGTCCTCTCTGAGTCCAGCCTCTTTATCTTCCCTTACAAGATCATCATCAAGACTTGCGGGACCACAAAGCTCCTCCTCTCTATCGAACCGCTCTTGAGGTTTGCCAGTGAGCTCTCTCTAGACGTCAAGTCTGTGAGGTATACTCGTGGAAGCTTCCTCTGTCCTGGAGGCCAACCATTCCCACACCGCAACTTCTCTGAAGAAGTTTCTGTTCTTGATGGTCACTTTGCTAAGCTGGGTTTGAGCAGTGTTGCATACTTGATGGGCAATGATGATGAAACCAAGAAATGGCATGTCTACTCTGCTTCTTCTGCCAAGAACGCCAGCAGCAACAATGTGTACACGCTCGAGATGTGTATGACTGGTCTGGACAAAGACAAGGCATCTGTGTTCTACAAGAACGAGTCAAGCTCGGCTGGTTCTATGACTGACAACTCTGGCATCAGAAAGATACTTCCTCAATCCCAAATCTGTGACTTTGAGTTTGAGCCCTGTGGCTACTCAATGAACAGCGTCGAAGGTGACGCAATCTCCACCATCCATGTGACTCCAGAAGACGGATTCAGCTACGCTAGCTTTGAAGCAGTGGGATACGATTTCACAACCATGGACTTGAGCCATCTGGTCTCGAAGGTACTAACTTGCTTCGAGCCGAAGCAATTCTCAGTAGCGATCCACTCTAGCGTCGCACAGAAGAGCTACGACTCGGGTCTCTGTGTAGACCTAGACGATTACGGATGCAGAGAGTCAACAATGGAGTCGCTAGGAGAAGAGAGAGGAACAGTGATGTATCAGAGGTTTGAGAAGCTGGGAATGTATTGTGGTTCTCCGAGATCTACCTTGAAATGTGAGTGGAGCAGCAACAGTAGCTGCAACAGCGAGGACGAGAAGGAATAGGGAATCTAAGCTCTTTTTCTTTTGTTTTGTTTTTTTCGAATAATGTCTTATGGATTTGTGTTTTTTTTCCTCCTAAAACCAGTAATTGAGTCTGGTCTATGTGATTCGGATGATCGAATATTATGAAAAATCTATTCTTATGATCATTTTCGACATTTGATAATGTCTTATAAAAAGTACAACTTGCTTAACAACTTACTTAACAACAATGTTTAGTCTCGTAATTCTAACAACACCTTTCGTTTTTTATTTGATAATTTTTTAAACATTTTAAATTATCGATACCAATTATGCATATATATTTATTTTAACTGGAAACTATACCGATCTATGAATTCACAGCTGCGTAGAACGACACCGTTTTTCGTTTTCTTAAATAACGGTAAAGTTGTTTTTTGATAAAAGTATTTTTTTTTATAAGGATTTTTTTATGTACGGGAACAATTGTGTTCTCAACATCTCGTTTCTGTTTCAAATAGTTTTAGTTAAATCATGTTTTTAATATGCTTCCTGATTAACCTAACACACCAAATGCTAGTCCTATTCGTTATTTTTTTTTATAAAAATTGTAATATTTTACGGACTTTTTAATTTCGTCGCGAATAATAACACTAAATGTTTGCCAAACACATATGTAACAAACCCACGTGACATATTTCTATTTACAGCCATAGACTTAGCCCTATATGTAGTTTAAAACTAAAAATATCTATACCGGATTAGAAATTACTAGACAACAAAAGAAAAATACCAGATAATATCTTCTATATTTTCAAAGAGTTGATCTTAATATATAAATGAAAAAGAAAATAGGGAGGGCGAGAGAACCACATACAAAGAGTCTAATATCCTATATCCATCCCAACATCGACACGTGGAGTCTTGATAGCCAATAAACAGCTACCGACATAAGGCAAAGCTGATCGTACCATACGTCACCCACGTGGTTTCATATTACACGTGGCACCACACAGGTATCTCCATTTGGCCTATAAATACAAACCTAAGCCAACGTCTCTTCTCATCATCAAAAACAAAAACACATCGAAAAATTCATTTAAAACACAAAAGAAATATCATGGCAGACAACAAGCAAAGCTTCCAAGCCGGTCAGGCCGCTGGGCGTGCTGAGGTCTCTCTCTCTCTCTCTTTGACATTTTGAATCAACCACACTTTTTCAAATACAGAAATGTTTGTTCAACAAAAGTTTCTTGAACCAAAAACCTATCATCAGCTAACAAAAAAAAAACATAATTATTTCGTTAACCCTTTATTCAAATATGTGTTTGCCTATACTATTTCCGTTGCTTTTTAGTTATTCATTCTTATGTTTAAATTTTTTTTAATTCTGTTGTCATAATTAAGTAAGTGAATTTGTAGTTGATTTTGTGTGGAAAATGGTGTGTATAGGAGAAGTCTAATGTGCTGATGGACAAGGTCAAGGATGCTGCTTCTGCAGCTACTGGGTCCGCGCAAACAGTAAACGATCGATACACACATGATATATATATATATATATATATATAATTATACGTCTTTTATTTACATATATGTACGTAGATCTCATATATTTTATACGGTATTTGTATTTGTGTATAGGCGGGACAGCAGATCTCGGAGGCGGCAGGGGGAGCTGTTAACTTTGTGAAGGAGAAGACTGGCATGAAGAAATAGTCATTGGAAATCAATTTGGGAGTTATAATTTCCCTTTTTCAATTAATTGTTGTGGTTTTAAAATAAAATTGGGGGTTCTAATTGTTTCTCATCTTCATCGTAGTAGTAGTTGTTGTTGTTGTAGTATTTAGTGTTTTAATGTTTTATTGTTTCTCCTTTTAGGTGTATGTTTTGATGTTTATGTATTTAGCTTCCCGGTAATAAACATCTAATTTAAGTTCCAACATCTTTATCATTTTTATTTTTATTTTGTTGAGAATGGGCTTTATCTTCTTTCCTTATTATTCTTGCGCTTGATGCTTATATCAATAATTTCATATTTCTCATTTTGGTTAAATTGACTAATGAGTTCATATTCATATAGAGGTGAAATTGCAGAAATGTCCCTCTTGGTTAATCATTAATAAACAAAGAAAGAAAATCAATCTAAAAAACACCCGGATACGAGAACACGAAGAAATAAGAACTTCCTCCGGAGTTTTACAAAATCAATAAATATAACACAAATCACACTACAATAATAATATAATAATATAAAACCAAAAAACAAAAAATCACTAGAATAATAAATGGAGGCAGTGATGTTTTCCTTGCAAGTTCCAACACTTCTTGCCAGGTAGCGAATAGGTTCAAGATCGCACAGGGAGGATGAGCCAGACTTACATATATATACATTATACATATACCCGGTCTTGAGAATTTAATGACTCGAAGAAAAAACAAATGGGTCCACTAAATATTTTGATTTGTCAATTGTTTATTTTATTCTTTATGTGAGGGGTGAAATCCTCTACATCTGGGACAATTTAATCAGTCCACTACCAGCATGCATATATAGCTATTAAATATAGAGAAACTATAAGAAATGACAATAGAAGATTGAGAAATTAAGTAGACGACTATGATACTATTTATGAGGTACTGTTTATATAAAAGTGATGATTATGTCTCTACATGATTATGATTGTAGGGAAGTGTACCATTGCTCATCTGTGTTCTATATGTAGTAGTTTTTAGGCGCAGCTAATAATTACATTTGACAAAACAGTTAAATATCTATACTTCCTTAGTTTTTATATCAACAAAATATTGTTTCGTTTCAAAAAAAATTAGGCATCTTCAAATTTCAGATCCTAGGAATATAAAGAGCCGTGTCAACCTGCGCTAACACGTTAATGGGAAAACGCAACTGGCAACAATCAATTTGTACTAACACGTTAACGAAAAAATTAATTGGATAACGCGCTAAATAAACATGTGACGACGAATATACATCGTGTCCCAAATGACCATCATGCGCTAACCCGTTAACGGAAAAGTAATATGTTAACGCGCTAAGGAAACATCTATCGACGCTATAAATCGTTTATCAACTAACGCTAACCAACATGCGCTAACTTGTTAACTCATTACCATGTTAGCCTAGATGTGATTTCCACAAAGTCGACGACGAAAAGCACTAGTTAGTGTGCGTAGGTAATGTAATTAGTTTTGTTAGTCGTTCGTGCTTACGTGATTGCTAAT
>OVAY01002045.1:0-21545 GCA_900406395.1 Kernera saxatilis | reverse complement strand
ATAGAGATCTCCATCCTCTGTGTGGCGTCTATCAATCCACGGTTACCCTAGTTCATCAAACATCCCTTTGAATCCTTTAGAGAGTGCCGTACGGCCAGCTAGAGATTCACCACCCCCACGCCCTTGTAGATCGGTTCATCATCGATCCTACATCAGTCAAGGTTTTCTGTTGACAGACTCAACAACTTTTACCCCAGTAGAGGTATAAGTGAATGCTGAATTATACCCTCTTATATTTTGACGAAATGTGGCAGATGTTTTAAGTAATTTATCTAAGAACTCAGGTGTCTTCTTCACCTTAGGTGGAGATGCACGTCCAGCATGACAGCAAAGTGAGAAGCTTAATTTGCTGATGTCCTTGGTTTTATTTATGCTTTCAGCTTGCCACATTAACGCACCACAATTTCGGCAATCCACCAATTCATTTTTGGCCATCCAAGTACAACGTCATTTACCTAAGAGTACGTTAGCACATGCTTTTAGGTGAAACTAATGATATGTACGCGATGATTATAACGCTATGGATATAACAATCGTTTATATATCAGAAAAACACATAAATAACATTTTTTATGGGAATTTTTAGTATCCAGTAAATGTGATATATTCAACAAAGATAAATAAGTTTTTCATTGCTCTATATGAGTGAAAAATAATAATATGGAATGTGGTTTATTTATATATTTGTAAATGATGCATTTGGTGCATGAAAATTTAGTAGGTAATGAATGTGATATATTTAAAACAAAGATAGAAAAGCTATGGAGTACATTTGGTCTATATAAATTATTAATAATATGGAATATGTGAGACCCTAATTTATGTATTGCATTATTATATTTTAAAATATGTAATTTTAAGTTTATATCAATGTTTTCAAACCCGATCCGGACCTGCGGTTGGACTGGTAAACCCAGCGTCCTGGTCACTAAGCCGGTTCGGTTCCGATGCTAAAATTAGCTAATTATAAACCCGCTAAACCTCGAAAAAACCCAGCAAATGGAAAAAACAATTCAGCTTTATGGTTTTTAACCAAGCCAAATCGTTTATTTCATGTATGGTGGGTTAGGTTTTTCCGATTAATTTATTTTTGTCCACCTTTTATTATTAGTTTATTTTTGTCATTAGCGGTTTACTACTTTTTTTTTTTTGTTTAATTAAGATTACAATATTCTATTACTTTATGATTGTTGCTAAACATAATATTATTAGAACTTAAATTACAATTTTTTTTATTTTTATATTTATAAAATTTACACATTATAAATAATATATAAAAAAAATTATTAATCTATTAACCACGGTTCACCCGCGGTCGATCCAAAGATCCAGTGACTCGGAAAGTAGTCCGGTTCGCTATCCGGGTCGGGTTTAAAAACATTGGTTTTTTATATATTTTAAGTTAGATTTTTTAAAGTTCATTTATTTATTTAAATTTGATGTTGTCAGGCATTTCATTAGGCCCAAAAAAAATATTAGACATTTTATGGTATATAACCATGTAAATTTTAGAAAATCTAAAAATATAAGAAGAATATGTGTGCTAATAAATTTGGAAAATGAATGTTATTTTTTTATTTTTAGATAATTATCTTTAAGAATCTACTTTTGGGTGAATAAATGTGTGTAACTGCAAATGCTTAAGAAGAAAATGTTGTGTATGTGGTGAATTATCAAATTTATATGCTATGTAAATCTTGCTTGAAAATAATATTGTCGTAGATTTAATTATTTGATAACTCTACACATACCAAAAAAAAAATGACCATGAATGAAATACGAGTAATAATGTATAAGCAAATAACTAACCTTTTCTTTTGTCATCTGCAGAAGGTTGAGTTGATCGTCGTTTCCGACCTAGTGTTTCACCTATTTCCAACATATTTTTGAAGGTAAGAACCATGTGGGAACCACACATGAAAATTTGAAAATGGCACAAAAATAACTATTTTACTATTAGCATTTGATAGAAGAGTCAATTGATTTTGTGTCTCGAACGGATGATTTTTTAGCTGCTATTATTTTTCGTCTTCCTTTTCGTGCTCCCTCAACATCCATAACACCTTACAAAACATAAATGATAAACCAATTAGATGTTTTTGGAATAAAAAATACAAATTGTTTACTTGGAGAAACATAATCAGAGACGCACATACTACAATGTACATACTACTATAAGTTTATGTCTAAAAAATAATTATTACTATTGGCATTGGCAGAAAAGCTAGGAGATTTTGTTTCTCGAGCAGATGTTTTTTTAGCTGCTATTATTTTCCGTCTTCCTTCTCGTGCTCTTGTAGCATCCATTTAATCTTAAAAAAAACATAAATAAGAAATCAATTAGATGTTTTGGGAATAAAGAATACAAATTGTTTACTTGAGGAAACATAAAGAGAGAGACACATATAATGTAATGTACAGATTACTATAAGTTTAGCTTCATGCACGAGAAAAAGTGATACCAAATCAACGAAAAATATAACTATTGAAGAAGTATTGGTCGATTAATTTTGTAGAATATCAATATAAGCGTTTTGAACAAAAGATGTATGATCTCTTTGAAATTTAGAATATCAAATAAGTTCTTAAAAAGAAATTAAAATAAACCAGTAATTATGATATGAAATAATAAAAATGATGTAGGTGTTGAGTTTTATATATAAGTGTCTCCCAGTTTTTGAGTTTGAATTTTTGAATCCTTCGTGACTTCATAACACATATTATATATTCCTTTCGAATTTTATCTTTTGAATTTTAAATTTTTAAGAGGACTAATATTTAGTCCATTATGACAAATTAGTTATTTTAATTGTGGTCTTGATTGTTCATAGCTGGCCACAATTTCAATGATACACAACCATTGGTCATATGTATCAGTTACAGTCACTTTGGATCGTGTTGTTCCTCAAATATATGTTAATATACTTAGGAAAAATATGGCTCCGAAGATAAATGTGGACATCCACAAATTTCAATAAATTGTATTTTTTTAACATATTGCTGCTGATTTTGTCAGTGAATAATATATGTTTAATTACTATATATTAGAAATTATTTTGAGATGATTAATTGGTAATTCAGAAATTTGTTGGAGAACAATTGTTTTTATGCCTCACAAAAAATGTTTTATCACTTAACAATTTAGTGTTTTTATTGAACCATAATTTATTAAAAAAAATATAGAAGAAACAAACATCAAAACGAATCAGCATAGTTTTTTTTTTGTCTGAAATATATATTAACCTTTATCGTCAGTCTGATGAGTCTGAAATCGAAGCATTCACACGACGAAGATCAGTGATGGCTCTCAAGGTAAGCAAATTTTTCTTCATTAGATTAATTTGATTTTAACTTTTGATCAATAGGTTCTAGATTCTGATTTCGATACTCGATTAAATAACATAAGTAGTAATGAAAAGAAAAGAAACCCACAAAAATGCTGACGAGAATGGAATGGTAAAGAAAACATTTGAATGAAATTAAGCAAGAACATAGAGTTTCATTAAATAACCAAAAATGCAGTTAAGAATTATAGTCATCGAGAATTGGATGCCTCCATCACTTTGAAGTTTCTTCCTCTGATTCTTCGTCGATAATTTGTGCCTTGTTTTTCCTGTTCCAAAAGAACATTGAAGAAGTAAGGGGTTCGATGGGTTTCCAAATTCACAAAATAACAGAAACTTTGTATATGTATGACCCCAAAAATGAGATCTTACCTATTCGAGTGACGTTTTTTCGACTCTTGGCAATCTGACTCAAGTGTGTTTCTCAACTTAGTATTATTTGGGTGGGTGGTGGGTAAATTATAAAATCCATTTTCATTGGATTCACAGGTTTGGATCCTCTGCAAAACATTCAACGCATTTCAATATGAGCACAATCACCTGCAAAGTAATTGTAGAGGATATCCCGAAAATATTGAGCCCGCTAAATGATTTGGTATATCACTTACACTTGTATTTTTTTAAAACCCATGTTTGAACCGAAAAATAATTGGCAGACTATAAGTAAAAATGGCGGGAGTAAACAAAACCTTTTTGTTGTCAATATCAGGAGGCGTAACCATCTCTAACACATCAAAACTTTGGTGTCTTGCGGTGAAATTATAGACTGTTACTTTCACATGGAAGATGAAAACTTTTCCAACAATATCTTCGATAACTTGAGGAACTATATCTCCCGAATCGTCATTCTCCTTCCCATCCTATTATGAATATTGAGTTGTCAGTTAATGTATGTATTAGGAAAATACTAAATTTTGTTTATTGGAAATTTGTACATTTTTTGTAGCCAGATCAGACGCAGCTATCTTCGGTATCGCTTGTGCA
This sequence comes from Kernera saxatilis, assembly GCA_900406395.1. Taxonomy (NCBI): domain Eukaryota; kingdom Viridiplantae; phylum Streptophyta; class Magnoliopsida; order Brassicales; family Brassicaceae; genus Kernera; species Kernera saxatilis. The sequence continues at coordinate 17,217 of OVAY01002045.1, read as the reverse complement.
GGTTGGTTGAAAATCACAAATGTGGAAGTACGACAACCATTGTCGATGATAGTTTCAATGCGGTACCTACAAAATAAATAGATATATGTAATTAAATCACAGTGAACTTTGTAAAAAGACTTAAGTTGGTTAGAGAGTGGAGACAACTTGTAAGGTAGAATAAGGTGATAAGTTACACACGGAAGTACCCCTACAATTTTTTCAGGAAGGCATATATTGCAACTTAATTTCTGGCTATTAGTGGTCATTTTACTGAAGCAGCCCCTACATGATATGAAAACCACCCACTGTCTATTAAAACGTCAACGATTTTAGCCTTACACCATAACATTTTAGCCTGTAGGATACGATGAGGGAGTTAGATTGATTCGTTATGCATAACTTTAGATAACAATAACCATTGAATGAGTAATTATGTCGTCTCCTTGGTCGTTGACAAAATCCAAAATTTGTGCAATACTATAGGTTTCAGTAGGAATGGGCTAACTATTACCGTCGATACTTGTAGGCAAGAGATTTAAGTTGTGAAAACATATTTCAACAGATTAGAAGTTGGAAAACTTTATGCATTCTAGGCAGGCCTTTAGGTTTATTAGTACCTCTTGCAGAAATCTTTGACGATGATGTTGTCCAAGTTGTAAAAAAAGCGACTCGCTGCAGTGGCATTGAGATATAGTTTGCCTGAAAATAACAAATGAAAATCATAGTGATTAGGGATTCAAATCACTAAAATTATGATATTTCAGCTTAAATTTAATTTGGAAGCTAGATAAATGAGTTACAATAAATTTACCGTGTACAGTTTTTAGGTTGACACTTGTGACAATGAAGACAATAGGTTTCTCTTTAAGAGTCTCAATTTCATCACGGACTTGAGATGCAAGCTTACCCCATACGGATATGTAAGCCATTGCGCCACTGCATGACCGTATTGCATATTACTTTAAAAGTTATTGCATATTACTTTAAAAGTTCCAATCGTGTAGGAGAAAAAATAGTACGGCAAAGGGCATATGGCTTTTTACCTCTCAAACGTACATGTGAAGATTAAATTTAATGTTGACTTTGCAGGGGTCTTAGTCGCATCAACTTTATTTGAAGTGCGAATGGCTGAGATTTGAGCTACGATGTCTTCAAAAACAGTACAAAAAATTTGTTAATACATGGAATGAGATGAAAATTTGCGGAGATTGTTTTGTACCTGGCAAGTTCTCTCTATTGTCTACCATAATTTCGACCCTTGAATGAACGGACCTGGAAGTACTCGCAAGGAATATGATACTGATCATTGTTAATATCGTCCATATTAGTATGATCATTGAAGTAGATATTGGATGCGTGATTTGTAACCCAGTAACGGTTAAGATTCTTGGTCACATCAAAAATAGTTATTGAGATTAAGCTGTGTACTATAAGTTTATTCTTAAATTTATGGAGGCGACGGGGATGGATAGATGCCAGTATTGCAGTAGCCTACATAAGTAGAGATGATGTAACATATATTAGCCATGTTTTAAGGTGTATGGAAAACGAATTTCAATATTGGGGGTTTTTATCATACTTTTTCATCCAAAAGTAAACAGTCTACGTTCAGCAGGACGTTGTTCCGTTTAAAATCACGGGCTTCTCACATACGCAATAGACGGACAACAATACATTGTGATTCGAGTTTGTCGTCTATTGCATCAAGAGTATGGATAGTAGTCGACTTAAAAGTATGGGATGCCATTGGAAGAATGTTTATTTGAGTGGATGAGAAGTTTATAAGTCTTTTTCCTGGAAGAAAGATGTCTTAAAAGTAGAGGGAATAAACTATATATTATATAGGGGTTAAAATAGTAGATGCATTTTTAATTTGGAAAACGTATCCGATGGATGTATTAAAAGCTATCAGAAAAATAATGCCATTTTGAAAAAAGAATATTGTGGCCTTTAAAGTAGATTCCAAAACATTATGATTGGAATGAAATATATGGTGTATTGATTAAATTAATTGGTGCAGCATATAAAAGGAATTTGAATGGAAGTAATTGTCTAACTATGGAAAACGTATAAGTTGGATGTCTCGAAATTGAATAGATATAATTGTTTATGTTTAAATTTGCAAAACATATCGTTGCAATTAAAACAGGTTCGTTAACATTATTATTGTTTAGAGATATTTGTAGAGAGAGTCTTACCTGCGAAGGTGGTGATGCCGTAATGATGTGAAAAGAATCATGGGCAAAATGGTGTGAGATGGGGCTGTTATTTGCTGGGGAAAAAAAAGACTATGTTAGAAGTTACAAATCCGTAGTTGTTTAAAAACAAATAGAAATTCCAAATTTATCAATAATAATCTGTGGTACATAACACTTAACGAAAATTAAGGAAACATAGACATAGCCAACCCAAGGTGGATCACCTTCTTGCATTGACTACATGATATGGTTAAAGGATTTTTTTAGCTTAGATTCAAAAAATTGTAGCATTGGTCCTAAATATTTCCTGGGTCCAAGAAGAGTGACATTGGTTGATGGAGAAAAAAGAAAAATTTAAAAGGTAAGCTTTAGTCCGAGAAAACTCATACATTAATGTGACGTTCAAATTCAGACTGCTAAAGTTGTAAGTGAATACCATTCTAAAAGAAATAGAGAGAGAAAAGATAATAAGGTTTAATCGGAAAATAAAATATCAACTACAAACAACTATATTTCCAAGCTCCACTGGATTATCTTGAATATTGGATACAAAATTAAAATATCCAGAAATTGATCTAATATACAATTTAGAATTGATCGAACATTGATAAGAGTGCTGAAGAGAAAAGGCGGAAGAACAAAACTCACTTGAAGTCAGCTTTTAGGAAAAGAGTACTTGAAGCAAAGCAAGAATTGTGTAAAAAGACTCCATCTAAGCGTAAACCTCTTCGTCTAAACCTCTGCAACTTTTTATCTTGTCCACAATAAACCAACAGCAATGTAACATTTCAAAACCATAACAGAAAGATGTTTAAGAAAAATCCCATCAAATTATGGGCTTTTCACGTCCAACAAAAATAGCGGCCCAAGCTAGAAACTCAAATGTATTTAGCTAAAACTAAATAGGAGAAGACAATGATATACAATAAAAAATCTCAGATCCGAAAGTAAACAAACCAATAAATCAAAAGAAACAAACATGAAGCAGGAAGGTGGAATCAGAGAAAGGTTATAATTATATACAACATAAGATTGGCACCACAACAGCATAAGTGAGTACAAAATAAATAAAGAGCAAAGCAAGGGCTTAAATCTTAGTACCTGGAGAGAACTAAAGTTGTGATCAGTTACAGGTAAGCCGCCCAAATCTAGAGGAGACAAGTTTTTAAGTGAAGCAAGAAGAGTAATTCCAGTTTCTGTAACCCCCGTCTGTGAAATCCACAACTTTTCCAGATTTGCAACAGATTGGAGGTGCTTTATACCAGCATATGTAACCTTTGAACATCGCGAAAGATCCAACTCTTTCAAGCTTGTTAATCCTGAAATTCTAATATAATATAGAGAAACTTATAAACTTTCATTGCAAAATCAGAAGTATTATGTTTAATATACATGTGAAGGACCAGAGGGTAGAATTATTGATTCTCGGGCAATCTGAAAGATTTAGAGGAATTAGATTAACAAATCCTCCAATGTAAGCCATCCATTATGCGTTAATGGAGCTTTCGCCTTGCAATTCAATTTTCTCTACAGAATATTTGAATTCTCTGCAGAGAAAAAGAGTATAGTTTAGATGTGTGATAAAGATGAATGCAAAGAAACAACATGAAGTCTAATGTAGCAAGTCTAATGCAGCAAGTCTAATGCAGCAAAGAAACTAAAATTTCAAATCATATAAGATCCCAAGCGATAATTTAGCATCTCAAATCCAACCATATATCTCTCATCATTTGCAGATTAGATTCATGTTTTATCCTTTTCCCTGCGGAAACGATCAGAAAGTCAAAAGCTTTTACTCGAGTAACGAAGGGAAAAGTAATCGCCAGTGGAGGAGCTGATGGAGAAGAGCATTGGCAAGATGAGGAGGCAGCCCCTCAAGGCTCTGTTGCTGAAGATGCCATCGTTCCACTGAATCTCTGCTCTTGCAAGCTTCCTCTAAGCATTGCAATTTTACTATGAAATTAGAGTTTATTCATTAGGGTGTACATATAAAGAGTTTATGCAAAGTCATGTCATGTAAATCATAATTAAAGATAGAAGATTGCCTAATTATACAGTAATAATAATATANATTGCCTAATTATACAGTAGTAAGGACATACAGAGGAGGTCCAATCATTACATAGAGAGAATCCTCTCTTTCTACTTCTCCGGGGACGCACATGAGTTCTCTTAACCTGTTTTGACTAATCAAAACATCAAAAAGAAGGAACACCATCTCTAATTAGCACAAAGTCACAAACCTTGCTTCTTCTTTGAGTCTTGTGTGTGTTCCAACAAAATAACATATTACAACCACCTCTTCATGATCCTGATACATATCATTCTCTACATAGCCAAAGACAATGTTCATTAAGTCATTATGACAATATGAAAACCAAAGCCAAAATGTTCTTCTTCGTTATTTCTTTTTCTGTTTTGGTTTGGATTGAAAAGGATGCTTACAGATTATCTTTGCTGTCCTCTTTTACCGGTTGGATTCTCTTGAAGCTCACCATTTTCGCCAATTTACAAAAGCTTAACTCAATGGTCGTTGATCTCACGTGTGAGGGAACCTAACACAGAATCAGTGGCAGTCACAAAGATCTTGAAGGCCTGAAGGGAAAAATATCCCATAAATAAATATCCACATGAATACACAATTCATTACCTCAAGAGCATGACGATGTACTCGATACAAAGGCCATCCAATGTTTACATACAACTCCTACAATAAAACAACTTAAATCAATGCATAAACTTCTCAGATCTGACGGCGGGAGAGCTCCGGGAATATGAAAACCAAAGCCAAAATGTTCTTCTTCGTTATTTCTTTTTCTGTTTTAGTTTAGATTGAAATGGATGCTTACAGATTATCTTTGTTGTCCTCTTTTACCGGTTGAATTCTCTTGAAGCTCACCATTTTCGCCAATTTACAAAAGCTTAACTCAATGGTCGTTGATCTCACGTGTGAAGGAGCCCAACACATAATCAGTGGCAGTCACGAAGATCTTGAACGCCTGGAGGGAAAAATATCCCAGAAATAAATATCCACGGGAATACACAATTCACAAATTCTTACCTCAAGAGCATGACGATGTACTCGATACAAAGGCCATCCAATGTTTGCATACAAGTCCTGCAATACCGCAACTTGAATCAATGCCTAAACATCTCAGATCCGATGGCGGGAGAGCTCCGGGTAGATAATCATGCCTTTGATGTTGTTGTACTCGAGCAGTTGAACAGAGGCTCCCATATGTTCTTCAACGGAATCATCACCGCATATTTACCTCTCGATAGTTGCCGTCGTTTGCCTCAAGAGTCGTCGTTTGGGTTGTCGGCGATGAAAAAATTGGAAATTAGATTAGGGTTGTGGGGTGAGAAGAATTGGAAATTGGATAGTTTTGAGTGGAGTGAGATTGGTGGGCTTTGTTTTTAGTGGTGGGCTTCTCCTGAATGTAATGAGAATGATGGATTTTGATTTAAAATTGTATGTGGTAGTAAGTGGACACGTGTCAGCTGTTTAGAGATGGTGCTAAAAAGGAACCTTACTATATTAGAATAGATAACTCCATATTTGCTGCAAGTAATGAAGATCAAGGAGGTTCTTAATGACTTCGGCATGTTTCATGTCAAAGTCGGTACTGTCGAGCAATTCCAAGGGCAAGAGAAACAGGTGATCATCATCTCAACTGTGAGATCGACCTTCAAACACGAAAACTTGGATAGAGTCCATCGCCTGGGCTTCCTGAACAATTCAAGGAGATTTAATGTTGCTATCACCCGTGCAATCTCTCTGCTTGTTATCATCGGAAACCCACATGTGATATGCATGGTAACTGCTTCTTCAACGGGCATTAATTATATCCATATATTTTCTAGAAATATACGTCTTTAACTAATATGGAATAGTAAATGTTACATTGATAGCTCGAGTTTTAACCCTAAAATATCACTGCAAGTGCACAGCAAATCACAGTAGTATGTAAGGGATCGAATCCAGAGAGACCAAGTGTTACACAATAAACCTATGGGAATAAAGCAGAGCTAAGACAATTATGGTGATTGTTTGTTTGGTAACACGAATTTAAACAAATGCAGATAAGGAAAACGAGTTTAAACTATGAATTAAAAGCGTCAGGCATTAGGGAAATTCGCAGGGGACATGAATCACAAACCGGATTATCGAACAGGGAAGCAATTAAGAACCGTCTAGAACTCAAAGCACTGATTTATAATTAACCTACTATCGTAGCGCCAACTACAATGTCTAACAACTTAAGATTCTAAACTGTCGTTTGAATTCAAGGAGTTAAACACGCATTAGAGTCCAAGTTTGATATGTTCACAGAACGCCTTAACATCAGCTTTCGTTGGCTAAGGACGTTATGCTCATCTATGTTCTTTCAGGCAATCAATTACACTTTTGATTGAGTAAATTAACCTAAGATCATGAAACTAGGTGATCAATCAAGTTTCAGCATTAAGAACAACAATAGATGAAGAACCAGATGATAAATCCCTATTCTAGCAATCCAATTAGCTATTCATGAAAATCCCCTTTGAAATCCTAAAACCTATTTGGAGGATTACTCGCACATGATGATAGAGAAAACACAGAAAAGATGAAGAAGAATGCATAATTATATAAATAAATCAAATAGTGTTCATAAATCTTCTCTAAGAGTGCACAAAGTATGAGATTCGTCTCCCTTGAGCTTACAAAGATCAATAGCCAAAAGTCTTAGAAAAATAAAGCGTCCTCTGAAAAATGACAAAAAGAAAAGTACATATAGGTCTAAAAACGGAAACGGGTCAAAATAAGGAGAAACGGGTCGAAACAAGAAATTTTGGGCCTTTTCCTTTTTGCTGCGTCATCGGGATCGATTTTTCCAAGGACGGATCGATCGATCTGCATGTGGATCGATCGGTTCAGTCCTGGATCGATCGATCTTTGAATTATGAACTAAATCTGGATCGATCGATCCTGCTGCTTGGTTCGATCCCGATTTAGTCCGTAATTCAAAGATCGATCGATCCAGGACTAGACCGATCGATCCACATGCAGATCGATCGATCCGTCCTTGGACCAACCTTACGGACATTTTCGGATGGTCGAGACCGACCTTACAAACATTTTCGGGATCGATCTAAAGAGGTGGATCGATCGGTCCGTGCTTTGATCGATTGGTTTGAATTGCGGCGGTCGATCTCAGTCCGTCAAATGCTCCGTTTTGCTTCATTTTGCTCCCTTTTGCTCCGGAAACACCTTCCTACCTGAAACAACTCTAAAACAACTAAAAATACTCGATAAAACATGGAAAACCTGCCTAAAACAAGGGTTAAAACGCGGGAAAACCGCAACACATCAACTCCCCCAGACTCAGTCTTTTGCTTGCCCTCAAGCAAACAGAAAACCAAGAATGGAAAAGAGGTTTGAAAACGCAGGAACTCTCAAATCCTCAGCAACCATGCCTTGAACTATATCCTGCAGACACATTAAACAGAAATTGACCATAGAATGCTTAGTATAATCCCACCAACGACTTTCACAATCTTTTTCCATAGCACTCCAATCCTACAAGAACTTTCACATTCACGTCAGTTAACTCTCTACATTCATTAAGTTTATCGTGAGCTTCTTATCAAAAGTTATCCACCGTGAAACAGGCTTGGTATATAGGGGCTGATTTTTCGGTGAGGCTTTAGAGTGTTTGGGGTTTTTCTGATGTGCCGAATAATGCAAACATATATGCAAAATCGTAAGAGAGAATGGATCACTTGATGAAACACGATTTCTTAACTGCTTAAACCACCAAACTAGCACAAACCAACAACCAAATCAGTACTCATGTTTTCCCTAGGCCTATTCTGAACTTAGAGATTTCTTTTTAATTTTCTCAGTTCCACTTTCCGTTTGATACACGATTTTTATTTTTTTTCATTTTTTTTATTTTTTTTGAAAACCAAAAACGGGTGGAACCGATTTTTCAACACAAGTTTCAACCTAAGTGTATTTCCAGCCTAAAAAAACATCTCAGACATTCATATCCATTATGTGCCTATCTAAACTACCCGAGGTAACACACAGGCTCAATGCCTTAATCTACAGGTTCTCCAAGTACCATAAGGACACAAGAATGATATCCAAACCACCATACAATCCAGTAAACAGCCCTAAGAAGTAAGAGAATCGTGCCAACCCTTTTCTCTCCGACGTTTTTGCAAATGTATGCACATGTGAAAGTGAGCTAGAATGCATGGAGATGAAAGGAAGGTAAGCTGAGGGTGTGGTTACCAAACTAAAAGTGAGTCTGGCCATCCAGGATTAGCAAAGAGTGGCAAAAGGATGAAAGAAAATGTTGTGTCTTCAAGCTTTCTTTTGGATTTTTTGAAAGATTTTTCTTTGGTATCTCTAGATTTTTAATTGACATGGGTTATGTGTCATAATAATTAGGTCCAAACGAGCTGTTGATTCTTCCTCTCTTGGGTTATGGCTAAGGATTCTCTTTGTGTTGGGTCCAAACAAGCTGCTAGCTTCACTTCGTCGTTCAAGATTTAGTTTTTTTTTTTTTAATCAAAAAGCTCAAATTTTTTTGTTTGTACTATAATATATACCTATATTCAGAAAATAGATAACTATGTTATAAAATGGTTAACTACAAACTATAATAAATAACTATCTTCTGAAAAATAGTTAATTATATTTTAACATAAATAAGTAATATTATAACAATATTATGATATAGTTAACTATTATAGTTAAGTTTAACCATTTTACATTTACTACTGTGTAAAATTATTCTAAACTAATATTTTGTTATAGTTAACTATTTAATTTTTATGATAAATTATTAATGTGTAATAGCTAACTATAACCAGTAGTAAACTGTAAAATTTAAGTATCTTATGAAAATAAATAACTATGTTATAAAAATAGTTAACTACGAACTATAATATATAACTATCTTTTAAACATAGTTAACTATATTTTAATATAAGTAACTATTACAATAATATTATAATGTATGCAACTATTATAGTTAATTTTAACTATTATATATCTATTACTATGTAAAATTATACTAAACTATTATTTTGTTATAGTTAACTATTCTCTTTTTATACTGAATTATTATTGTGTAATAGCTAACTATAGCCAATAATAAACTGATCTTATCATAATTAACTGTAAAAAATTACAGCAATTTAGTATTGCATTATAGTGAACTATTATTATGTTATAGTGAATTGTTCATGTTGTAGTGAAGTATTTATTTGTCTGAACTAATCTTTTATTTTTATGTTTTTTTTTTCCAGGAATTATCATTTGGTGATGATGGTTTCTGCAAGATAGTTGATGTCACAATTTTTTGCTTTTTTGTTTTTTACTTTTTGCTATTTGTTTTTTCGTTTTTGCTTTTTAGTAGAGAAAGACAATTTTGTCAACTTTTTCATCTCTTTGTTACTTACCTAAATTTGTTTATGCATATGTTACTTCCCACATTATATAACATAAAAGTAATATGTCACCAATTCACCCTTTTATATATGAAATATCACATCAAATTTTTTAAAAAAGCTTTCATGGCGCTGCAGCTCATATACGAACGTAGATCGTATTAAATCAATTTTGGTTATTTCCATTACTATTCCAGTCATTTTCTTTTCGAGGCATACTGAAATTTCCATCAAAATCTAAAGAATCACAAATAACATACTTTACTCAATATATATACAAAAACAAAATCAAAATGTTTAATTAATATTTTTAAACACAATTGATTTAACTAGTATCACCAAATCACGGGTCAATGTAGATTTTGCTGAATTCTTTTAATTGGGTTTATAACTAACAGATTTTAACATTTGATTTAGAACGGATTAGTAACCGGATCGCCGGGTTTACCAATTTAACTATGAATCCGGATTAGATTTGAAAACATTAAGTAAATCAGATTATAAATGTCTAACTACGGGTCCATATCATAAATATTATATCATATCATATTCAATATATGCTAAAAAAAAATTCATATTTAATATCTATACTATTTTTGATAGTCAAAATTCATGTAATAAACGCTAATTTGTACGTATTACTAAACTGATATAAATATACATGGCATAAATATTTAATATTGTTTTATTAATAATTTTAGTTACGAGTATGCCACGGTTGTTTAAAAAATATTTACCAACAATAACAGTCTTAGCAATAAACCAGAAGTTTTTTTTGAACATTTATAAATTTTATAAGAGAAATTACTCCGTATAATACTAATTTATTGTGTTATTACTAGACTAACACCTTTTTAGGAGTGCTAATTAGAACACATATTTTTGACAAAAGACAAGTAACCCGGTTATTTTATTTTCTATTTACTATAGTGTCATTTCCATTTTTTCAAAAATTAACAAATATTTAAAATAAAATAAAAACAAAACACTGAAACCTTTTTGTATTGTTCTCTTTTTCTATCACAATTCATTTCACTTTTTGTATAGAAGCTTCGTAAAATCTAAACCTAGGCGCCGTCGAGCTTGTCACTTTTCGTCTCCGTTAATGGTGAGTCTCCCCCATCAGATCTGCTATCACCATCCACACCTCCATTTCTATAACAGTCGGATGCTCAGACTGGATCTGCCATCGTTTTGAAGGAAACTGCGGCATGCACTAATCGTTGGAAGCCCTAGTTTATTTTTTGCAAATTTTTTGGATTTATTACAATATATTTTTTATAAATGGTAGCAGACTAATATAATGTTGTAAGAGACTAATTATTTGAATTGATGCACCATATTTATATAAATTGTTATAGCGGATTATTAGAGTTGTTATAGCAGATTTGTTTGTACTACTTATAACAGATTTTTTTATGATTGACTAATTCGAGAATATTGTGACAGATATTTTAAATGTCATCAAAGATTTATTTGAACTATATGTACGTCATTTGATTGTATTTTTTTTCTATCATTTGTCTATTGATAACATAGTAAACTATAATCTTACGAACAACAAATGAAACTAATTAAAATATTAAAACAATATAATGCATATACGATTTATAACTAAAGAATTAAAGTATGTTTACAAATAACTAACTAATTCGAATATTAGCTAAGTGTTTGATCATTTTGGTTCTTGAATGTAATTGCTCATTAAGATCAATGAAAGAATGATTTTTTTGCTACTCATCCAAAAGATAGAATAAATAAATTTAGAAAATTGCAAATAACTTTATATATTTGCAAATAACTTTATAAAATTGCCACATGAAAAGTAGAAAATGGATCGAGTAAATGAATAACTTTATCCATTCCAGTTTTGAGGAGAATCTTCTTAAACTAGTGTCACGAATAAAAATCAACAAAACTTATACTTAGGCAGATCGAGTAACTGAGGAGGGGATGGTGTCATTGCATCCGGTGTCAATGCATAAAACCATGAATACTGTTCATGGAATATCTTAAACGTTATGAAGATTCATATAGTTTATTGCTTTTAATGGTTTGTGATGTTCCAGGCTTTCATCTATAAACTTGATTTTGATTCATTTGGGCTCTATAAATTGTAATCATTGAACACACATTTTTGCAATCTTAGTCTTTGACTAACTGTTTGAACTCTATTAAACATCACTTAGTTGTTGAAAGTAATTATAGTTAACCTTACTCTAATCATCATACTCACACATATAACTCTTAAATCACACACTTATACTTAAACACATCACTAAAGGTAAATAGAATCAAATACATCACTAAGATGTCTCTTTGTTGTCATGTGCAAGCCTTTCTTTTTTCTTTTTAATTTAAGACAGAGGGTCTAATATATAAATCTGCATATACTGTCTGTTATTGTAGTGCATCAAATGTCTGCCATAAATATGTCTGTTACTATTAAAAGAGTTAGTTTAGTAAGAAATAAGTATGTTGTGTTAAACGCATTATAAATCTGTTACGAAAATGCTTAATTCGTTTTCAAAAAAAATATATGTTATAATGTCAAACAAAACTGCTACTACGCCAATGCTAATATAGTAAATAACTTTTAAGTATGCTTTGGTAGCGTACTTAATAATTGTCGACAGACTTACCAATAAGTTTGTTACCACAAGATTAACGCCTGCTACCAAATACGTTCTTCAAATCTGTCAAATCATGATAAATTTGTGAACTAAAACTGTCAACCAAGAATAAATCTATCGGTAGTACCTAAATCTGTGGAGTCATCACAAAAATTATGTGTAATTAGTCTATCAATTGAGAATAAATCTATCGGTAGTACCTAAATCTGTGGCATAATCGTAATTATTAAGGGTTTTTTGCTGACGTGGAAAAAATCTAATGGCAATTATGTAATAATTTTTTTTAACAAAGGATAGAAGGGTATTATAGGTATCAAAAACATTCTAGTAATAAAAAAAAATGTAAGATATTCTAGTAATAAATCTTTGTTTATGTGTTATTCCCATAAACTTCCCATTTTATAACATATTAAATCAATACAATAAAAATGTAAATGTGTCTCTCCAGCCTGACACATCAGCATTTCTGTGTTATTAGAGATTGACACATCAATTAAATATTGAACCAATCAAATTAAAACAAAAATACAGATCAATTTAATATTTGCTAATTCATCAATAAATTTTTGGTATCCATCTTCATAAAACCTAATATTAAAATATTCCTCTCATTTTCGCCTCTCTTTCCGACATCTCCTCAAAAAACTTCCTTGCAAAACCGACATCCTCTCATCTCGCACAGCCTCTGATCATCGTTGTCCGACACACAAAATCTGTAAAAGAAACCGAATCAAACACCTTGTGACAAGAATTTCGACACCCCAGCTCCGCATACAACGAAATCCATGCGCCTGTATTATATTGATTCCTTGCACCCCGTCGCTTCTGTGAGTATCCTCTTTTACTCAATGAAGGCACTCCGGAACAAGAGCAGCTTATGTTATATCATATATTTGTCGTACTTATTGATTTAGTTGCCAAAACTTGCTTCAGATCGTTTGTGATTCTAATATTTGTCAATCAAAGTTAAAGAAGATGGTTCTGATTTCGAAACTCAATCTTGCTTAATTTTGTGTTATGGGCTTTGATTCAACTTCTGCATATGATTTTGGATTCTGTCTTTGTTGTTCGTTTTTCTTGTTTGGGTTTGTTTTTGTTCTGATTAATCTTTTGATTTTGTTATGTTAATTAGAGGCAAGGATGGGTGAAGCTACTTGAATCAGAGAGAAGTACCTTGACAGAATTCTTGTAAATCCATTACTTGATTAACTTTACATTATATTCTTTTACTAATTTTTGTTAAGCATTGTTCTAATTTAGAAAGTGAGATTATAGGTGATTGTGAAAAAGGCTGGACAAAGTGATGTTCCTGACATTGACAAGAAGAAGTGAGTATTGGATTGTCTCTTTGAGCTATCATAATCTTGATAATTATGGTCAACCTGATCAAAAATATGTTCTTCCACTTTCTTTAGGTATCTGGTGCCAGCAGATCTGACCGTTGGCCAATTTGTATACGTGGTTCGCAAAAGAATCAAGCTGGGAGCTGAGAAAGCCAAAAGATCAATCACCCGGAACAAGATCAGAGATTTTGGTTGTTCAAGTTGATCCAAAAAATTATACACAATCGATGATAACATAATCGTAATCTGAGTTTGGAGGATCTGTCTGAGGTAAAAAGCTCACTTCTTTGTTCGATTATCTCGAAAATCTCTATCGTTGCTGAATCGATCTAGGTTTTTTTATTGGATCTATGAGTTTGTTGACACAAAAAAATGGCCTCGAAACAGATCTTGAAAGAGCTCAAGGATCTCCAGAAGGATCCTCCAACCTCCTGCAGTGCTGGTTAGACTTAGCTCTTATTCTTTGTGTGTGATCCATTTGAGCTTTGTTGTAGATCTTATAATCTCATTTTAAGAAGAAACTAAAAATTTGATTTTTTAGTCTTCATCACATAACATAGTTATCTAGAGATTTTGAAGACGTAATTGCAGCTACGTGATGATCATACTCTAGAAGATACCAAATGAATTTGAGATTCTTCTTAAAGAACAGAACAAAATGATGGGTGTAGGGAATTGCAGTTTTCTAATGACCGTAGTCAAGAAGATAGCATTTAGAAATTGAGATTTTTTCAACCAACCCTGGATACCAAATTGCAGCACTCTATGTTGATTTTATAATATCAAATAGCTTAACTACTCATCGGTATAGTTAATTCTTCAAAACAAGTGCATTATATTAATAAATTATGTGTCTACATAATGTGTTTACATAGTTCAAATTAAACAGGAATGTGTACATAATAACTTTGAAATAACCTTAGACATAATGCATATAATCTATGAAACGAAATATTTTTTTGTAGATTAGACAATTATCGCATACATCGTCATACTCTCCGACGAGGCAATCATCACCAACTTCAATTTCGGATAGCAACATATCATAAGCACGGTATTACCTCACACTCAACTCTAAAATAACCGGGCGACAATTTTGTTGGCATTGTCTCACTGCTCCAATCTCTTTGTCTTTCCATAGTTTTTAATGTATTTAGAACCTTCAGTCAACTGGTTTTCATTGATCAAAATCATACCATAGAAATACATAGCTTCAAGATGAGTTGTTTCTGCCGCTAACAAGAGTTGACGAGATTCTGAAATTGTTTCTTTAAGAAAATAATAATCTATTAAACCACATAAAAATATGGCATGCACATTTCCATACTTAGCACACTCATATAGTAGCTCAAATTTTTCTGGTATTTTTTCCCATGGCGGTGGAAAAATCTGATCATGTTTGAGCATTTTCAAAACTTCTAGATATTTAGAGATTCGTTTGCAATATTTTGCAAGATATGATGCAAGCTTGCCAATCATAAGGAGATACTTCTCCTACTTTTCCAAGTATAACAACTAACATGTCATCAGGTAAGTCAACAAGTGTTTGTTTAGAATTTTTTTTTTTTCATCTTGTAGTTTATGTTTTTTTATACAGAATGATTGAAATCGTATTAACATAACCATTTTATTTATAGATTTAAGAAACATATATACATGCATGCTTTTCTACTTCTATTAATTTATGATTCACTTATTAGTAATGTTCGTCCCATAATTTACTCTCAATTCATTGTATTCATTCAAGCATAATGCATTAAAGCATAGGAAAGTTGAGTCAATCCAGTTAATGATAATTATAAGAATGAATCATATATGATACCATTGCCCAAAAATTAGTGTTCTCTACCTAAAATTGTGTAACTGCTTTAATTGAGTCAATCCATTTAATGATATTTATGAGAATGAATCATCTTAAATTGATACCATTGCCGAAAAAATAATGTTCTCTCTTCCTAAAATTGTGCAACTGTTTTAATTGTAAATTAAAATCTTTTAAGTTAAACGTATTTATTAGACACCTCTGTGTATATGGAAAGTGGTAATAGAATATAAATGAATCTACCAAAAATAAAAAGTCAAAAATGCATCGAAGTCATTTAATATATATTTAATGGGACCCTATAGTTAATATATATACCAATTCGAGCATTACTTTTGCTACATTGAGCACGTATTCTTTCCAAACTCATATGTTTGTCTTATTGCTCTTTTTTGTTTTCATACGTAACTTTTGCATATTCTTGTGCAAAAGTTGACATTTATACTATTCTTAATAACAAAGTCCATCATATGGATGCACAAAACGTAAAGTTGGCCAGCCTTCTGCCAGCAAAAGTCCTTCTCGATAAACTGACAGTATGACAAATCAAGCAACATGTCATCGTACGAGTCTTGTGAATGTGGGAAGCGAAAAACTTTAAACTCAATGGAACACTTATGAGTCTTGATTTATTGCTCTTGGATGAAAAGGTAAACTATTTTTACGATTTCAAAATAATCTGTATCATCTTCATTTCAAAGTCATATTTTGACTAATGCATACAAATAATATTTACATGCAGGATACTCTCATTCGAGGGTCAATCTATCATCACCAATACACAAATTCCCTACACCCCACTTATAGTCACTATCAGATCACCGACAATCCGTTCACTATCCGATTTATCGACACAACTCAAATCATGGAAGTTGTTGAAGGGGTTTGTTCTATCAAACTTGAAAAATTCAGGGTACATACTTATGCAAAATTTCAGAGTTTTGCAGGCACCCACCTTCACTTGCTCGGTAAATGAATATGTTAGTACATTTATGGTAATAACATATGTTACAAAATTTTATATGCTAATGTTATTCATGTTTGTGGTGTTTTAGACAAAGTGGGTCAAATAAAAGAAATTCAATGATCAAAATTAGAGGACTCAAGCGCCGACGAGAAGATTGTCCTACTTCTTTCGCTACAAAAGTTACCTTTTTATTCCATACTGTCTCGTATACGTTTGTATTCACTTTATTTTTAAAACTCAATTAGGTCTTATTTATGATTTAACAGCAACTCAACCATCCGGGTCACTCTCTGAAATGATTAAGCATTCGACTTTCGCCAACAATTCCACCAGACACTACAGCAAAAATGTACATTGTTAGCGCGAACAATCTGCTATCATATGTATTACATAGCGAATTCATAAATGCTATGATCTCGACAGCTATGGTAGATGCGACCCATACGATAGCATTGTTTTGACATGCTAAGATATGTTCAGATACCATCGCAATATATGAATGCTCTTATTTAGTTTGTAATTTTTTATGATATTTTATATTTCGTGCTATGATAGATTCTTATACAATAGCAAATCTATGTTGCTGTAATATATGTTGTTATGGCGTTGTCCTATGCTGTAATATATTTATTTATTTATCATGTTCCGTGCTATAATACATATTTGTACAATAACTTTTGGTAATTGCTATACATAATATTATTATAGCATTTCAATATGTTGTAATACACTGTTTCATCCCTGATGTTTTTCGCTATGATATTAGATTATAAACTTTTTTTTTTGTTGCTATTATATACATTTTCATAGTGCTATCTTTTCAATTATA
>OVAY01002044.1:0-21548 GCA_900406395.1 Kernera saxatilis | reverse complement strand
TTCTAGTCAATACTCATAGTAACACCTCTATTGTCAAGATGCTTCTTCTCAATGGCTGTTTAAACAAAGAACAGAAACATTAACCAATTTATTTCGGTAACAANGTAACACCAATGCAACAGACTTACCTGATGAAGCTTGTTACAATGATTATCCTTGATTAGGGAGCTTGTTACAATGATTACCTATAGGTAGAAAGACCAAACAAGTTATCAGAAAATATACCCACAATAGATACCAATATTTTCCATATTAAAATAGAGTAAGATACTAAGATGACAAAAACCTCATCCGATGGTGGAGATAACTCCTTTATGATCAAGTAGACCATTCTCCTCAAACCTGTGTCTTTCGATTTGAAAATCTTTGTAACTGAAAATAAAACTTATGTTGCTTCAACCTGCATATGAAACAGGATGAAATTAATGGAACATGGATACTTTTACCAATAAAAAGGTATTCACAAAAACAAAACCTGACCTTGGTGAATGACTTCCCTTGGTTAAGCATGTAAAGAAGTTTGGTTATGACCTCTTGATTTACAGGAAGATTATGAACACCATCAAGATACAAACCCCATACAAAACAAACCGTAGCAATTACCTGCGAGCATCTTCTAGGATCAACCTGATGGTCATTAAAGAACCGCTCCCTTCTCAAAGTGTGAATATGAAACAGAGAGACTCGAGTGGGTAAACATCAAATGCAAACTCAAAAACATTTCTGTAGATAGAAACAGAGAGACTCGGATCACAAACATCCAATTCATGCTCAAAATCATTAGTATAGACAGAGAGAGACTCGAGTATTGACCCAAAGCAAACTCAAATGCAATATGTTAAGATAATTTTGTTAAATGAAATGAGAATACCAAAGCTAAGTGTTTACCATATAGTCTCAACGCATGGGATACGCTTGACACTCAAGAGTGGTAGATGTTCTCGGCCAGGAAGATCCGACAAATCATCCAACAACTAATCCGCATCTTCAGGTTCTGGCTCGGGAGCGTAAGGCTCCTGGTTGTGGTCAGGAAAATCAGGTTCGTGTTGGTGCTCGGGAATATGAAGAGGAGGCCCTTGTGACTCGGGAATCTTATAAGTAGGAGGAGGCGGTTGTTGACGGGCTTGTTGTGGTGGCTGAGTAGCAGTCGACGGTTGTGAAGCCGTCGCAAGATATTGGGACGGAAGAGAAGGTCGAGATGGTTGGGAAACGTAAGTTGTCGCATGCGAGGACGGGTTTCAGGAATGAGAAGATGATCTCCCAACACCGGTAACTTGGGCACCGCCGGATACTTGGGCACCGCCAGAAACTCGGGCACCGCCGGCTGTCACTTGAACACTATCGCCTGATCTCCCACCGCGACCTCGACTTGATTTCCCTGATTTCCCTCTTCCAGCCATTGTCGAGAAAATTAGTGGTGAATGTGAGAGAGAATTGAGAGATAGAACGAAGATTGAGGGAGATGAGAAGAATTTGAGAGATATGAGAAGAAATATGAGAGAGATGAGAGGCAAATTGAGAGAGAATTCCAGAGAACACTATCGAGAGAGTAAAAGAAATAGAAACACGGGTTTGCATAGATATTAACAACGGAGTCGCTAAACGGTGGCAATTTAGTCGCAAATAAAATTTAGGAGGGATAACTTAGCGCCTAATATTTCACACAAGTGCCAAAAAAATCTTCGCCAAAATATTTAGTGGCGAAATGGTCGCTCAGTAAAACGGTAGCAAAAGAGTCGCAAATTGGAGATAGTGGTAGCAAAATAGTCGCAAATTGTAACTGATTTGTGACTCTATTCTGAGAAAAATATGGTACCGAACCGAACCGGAACCGAAAACCGAATGGGTACCCGAAATATCCAAAATATAATTATACACAAAAAATATATCTCATATTTTCGGGTATTTGGGGTTTTTCCGGATAATTTTGGATAGATTTTGGTGATATAATTGTAGTTTTTTCGAGTATTACAGATTTTTTTTTACATTTGAGTAGATTTAGGTACTTTAATTTAAATGTCATTCGGGTACTTCGGGTTTTTTGTTATATTTGGGTACTTTCGAGTACAAAAATAACAAATCCGAACCGTACCCGATAAATTTTCGGTTCTTTATCGGTTCTCCACAAATATTCGAAAATTTAAATTACCCGAACGGGACTTAAATTTCTATACTCGAAAACCCAAAACCCGAAAATTTTTACTCGAACCCGACCCGAGTACTCAAAATTCCAGGCCTAACTAAAAGTTTGGAACAAAAAAAAGTTTAGAAATATTAATTTAATCATTCTTATTCTAATTATTGAGTAGACATCTCAGTTTGAAATATGTAAAGTCAAGTTTGTGTGTTGTTCAATACTTTCAAATAAAATTCCAATTAAAACACATATGATACCACTTACTACATGTTAGGAAAATGCAGTTATAAGTTCAAAATGTTGTAAATTAAAAACAAGTGTGAATTTTAAAGATTCAATGTATATGGGAGTTCTAATTCATGTAGAACCTTACAAGTATTGTATTTACAATATTGAAAATCTGAATTTCATAAAAAAACATCAAAAGGAGTGGGTAAAAGGTAGGAGATTAGTCACAGTTTCAGGTGTTAGTTGGGAATTGGTAGCACAATAGTCATAAATATTATGATTGTAGTAGCAAAGTAGTCGCACAAGTAATCCGTAGCAAAGCAGTCGCAAAAACATTTAGTAGCAAAGGAGTCGCAAATTGGAGATGGTAGTAGCAAAATAGTCGCAAGATTTGAGACTCTATTCTGAGAGTAGCAAACCAAGATCCTAAACACTAAAAGTTTAGAAGCAAAAAAAGTTTAGAAATGCTAATATAATCATTCTTATTCTAATTCTTGAGTAGATATCTCAGTTTTAAATATGTAAAGTCAAGTTTGTGTGTTGTTCAATACTTTCAAATAAAATTTCAATTAAAACACATATGATACTACTCACAAGATGTTAGGAAAATGCAATTATAAGTTCAAAATATTGTAAATTGAAAACAAGTGTGAATTTTAAAGATTTAATGTATATGGAAGTTCTAATTCACGTAGAACCTTATAAGTATTGTATTTACAATATTGAAAAACTGAATTTCATAAAAAACATCAAAAGGAGTGGGTAAAAGGTAGGATATTAGTCACATTTTCAGGTGTTAGTTGCGAATTGGTAGCACAATAGTCGAAAATATTATGATTGTAGTAGCAAAGTAGTCGCACAAGTAATCCGTAGCAAAACAGTCGCAAAGGCATTTGGTAGCAAAGGAGTCGCAAATTGGAGATGGTAGTAGCAAAATAGTCGCAAATTGTAACTGATTTGAGACTCTATTCTGAGAGTAGCAAATGAAGACCCTAAACACTAAAAGTTTAGAAGCAAAAAAAGTTTAGAAATGCTAATATAATCATTCTTATTCTAATTATTGAGTAGATATCTCAGTTTTAAATATGTAAAGTCAAGTTTGTGTGTTGTTCAATACTTTCAAATAAAATTCCAATTAAAACACATGAGATACTACTTACATGTTAGGAAAATGCAATTATAAGTTCAAAATATTGTGAACTAAAAACGAGTGTGAATTTTAAAGATGCAATGTATGTGGAAGTCCTAATTCACGTAGAACCTTATAAGTATTGTATTTACGATATTGAAAATCTAAATTTCATAAAAAAACATCAAAAGGCACTTGGTAAAAGGTATGATATTAGTCACAGTTTCAGTTGTTAGTCAGGAATTGGTAGCACATAGTGGTCGCACAATTAAAGTAGCAAAGTAGTCGCAAATGTATATGGTAGCGAAAGAGTCGCAATGAGCCACTATGATTATTCAAAATGTGTACACGGGGGTATAGAACCGGAGACCTGTAGTCAAATTCAAAGGTGCGTGGCCGATGAGCCACTATGATTATTCAGTATTTCGTACTAGTAACTTGACGATTTTAATCATTTTACAAACACTACCATTAATATATTAAAATATTTTATATATAACACATTATTCAAATTCTCCATCTTGCAACTAAACTGTAACGGCATAATGTCGTTGCTAAAGCGTTTTGCGACTCTATTGCGACTAAAGTTTCCGACTAACTATGTAGTCGTTGTTTCATCTCACTTTGTGACTATTGTGCGACTGTATCTGTATAGTCGAAACTAGTCTCCAATTGGTTCTGACTAACTATGTAGTCGTTATTCCGACGTGTTGTTGCCGTCGTATATTTGCGACTATATAGCTTCTAAATATCATGTAGTCGTTCTTTAGTCACATAGTCGTCACAAAATTTTGCGACCAAAAAAGGAGTCACAAAATATAGTCACAAATCCTGTGTTTTCGTTTAGTGAAATCTCGGTATGGCGAAAAAATCATGTCCCTTTCGGCAAGGTGGCGGTCTGTTATTTGAAGGACCTATTTTCTTCCCAATCTCCAACGGGTCTTGAAAATGTCCTCGAAGAGGTTCCCAAGATGATAACAGATCATATGAATACTCAACTTACTGGTGATGCCACAGAGGACGAAGTGCGGAAAGATTTATTTTTAATGCACCCAGAAAAAGCACCAGGCCCGGATGGTATGACGGCCCTATTCTTCCAACGGTCATGGCAGGTTATTAAGACGGATGTTCTTGCTTTGGTAAATAATTTTATAGGGCCTGGGACTTTTGATAGGAGGTTGAATATGACTAATATATGTTGTATTCCAAAGACGGAAAGACCGACCAAGATGACGGAGTTTAGACCTATAAGTCTTTGCAATGTGGGTTACAAAATCATCTCAAAGGTATTATGCCAATGATTAAAGAGGATTATGCCGGGTTTGATCTCAGAGACACAATCATCTTTTGTCCTTGGTAGATTAATTTCGGACAATATTCTTATTGCGCAAGAAATGTTCTACGCTTTACGCACAAATCAATCTTGCAAGGACAAATTTATGGCAATTAAGACAGATATGAGTAAGGCTTATGATAGGGTGGAGTGGCACTTTGTAGTGCACCTACTACGCAAATTAGGTTTCCAACGGTCATGGCAGGTTATTAAGACGGATGTTCTTGCTTTGGTAAATAATTTTATAGGGCCTGGGACTTTTGATAGGAGGTTGAATATGACTAATATCTGTTTTATTCCAAAGACGAAAAGACCGACCAAGATGACGGAGTTTAGACCTATAAGTCTTTGCAATATGGGTTACAAAATCATCTCAAAGGTATTATGCCAACGATTAAAGAGGATTATGTCGGGTTTGATCTCAGAGACACAATCATCTTTTGTCCTTGGTAGATTAATTTCGGACAATATTCTTATTGCGCAAGAAATGTTCTACGCTTTACGCACAAATCAATCTTGCAAGGACAAATTTATGGCAATTAAGACAGATATGAGTAAGGCTTATGATAGGGTGGAGTGGCACTTTGTAGAGCACCTACTACGCAAATTAGGTTTCACTAAGCAATGGATAACGTGGATGATGTGGTGTATCAAATCAGTGAATTATAAAGTTCTCATTAATGGTTAGTCATATGGCGAGATAACCCCTGAACGTGGTCAGCGGCAAGGGGATCCTTTATCCCATTATATTTCTATTTTGTGTACGGAAGCACTGAAGATTGCTAGAGCAAGCCCCTCCGTTTCTCATCTTCTGTTCGCGGATGATAGTTTATTTTTCTGTAAAGCGAATAAAGACCAATGTTCAGTAATTCTGGATATTTTGAAAAGATATGGCAATGCCTCGGGACAACAAAATAATTTCGATAAGTCGTCTTTACAGTTTGGAAATACGGTTGAAGTTACAATACGAGAGGAAATGCAATGTATTCTAGATATCTCCAATATTGGTGGAATGGGTTTATACTTAGGTATGCCCAAAAATTTATTATCAAAAGGGGGTAAAAAAATTCTCATTAAGTCGGTGGCAGCGGCATTACCTACATATGTAATGTCCTATTTTAGATTGCCTAAGGTAACAACCACAAAGCTAACTAGCGCTGTGGCTTCTTTCTGGTGGAGCTCTAATGGTCAGCAAAAAGGTCTACACTGGTTAGCTTGGCCAAAATGTGTAAAGATAAATCGGAAGGCGGGCTGCGTGTTCGAACTATTGAGGATTTTAATACGACACTTCTGGCAAAACAGTTATGGGTTTAATGGATGAACCGAAAACTCTTTTTGCAAGAGTTTTCAAAGGGCTCTATTATCGGAAGACCGACCCCATAGACCCTATACGGGTCCTATTCTCCATCTTATGGATGACACAGTATTATCTCGGCTAGACCTCTGGTTAAAAAAAGTATGATTCATAGGGTTGGATATGGGTCTTCCATTTCCGTATGGAATGATTCATGGATTCCAGCAGATCGCCCGAGGCCAGCTATCCCAAACGGTTTAAATTTTCACCCGACTTTAACAGTCAGTCAATTAGTTAATCCAGTAACTATGATGTGGAATTTAGAGTTACTCAATACGCTAATAGACTCACGAGATATTCCACTCATCCAAAGCCTTCCGATTAGTAGAATTTTTAGGCATGATACGCTTGGTTGGCATTATTCAAAATCAGGGAAGTACACGGTTAAATTAAGGTATAAACTGGAGCATTTATCCAAAAGTGGGCCCCCACTTTATGGACAGAATTATCATTCTTTTCAAGCGCATGCTTGAAAGTTAAAATGTCCAGCAAAACTACAGCATTTTGTATGGCAATCTCTTACAGACTGTCTATCGGTAGCAGCGAATCTTAGACACAGAGGCATCAACTGTGATACTCAATGTGGTAGGTGCGGAGCGGAGGCGGAGACGATTAACCACGTCCTTTTTGAATGTCCCCCGACACTACAATCATGGGCCCTTTCTAATATACCTTCGGCTATGGGATCATTCCCCCGACAATCGATACATTTGAATTTCGATTATCTATTCTGGAGGATACCTAAAGGGATTTCGAATCTTAGTTTTCCATGGATATTGTGGTACATATGCAAAGCGAAAAATGATAAGATTTTCAATAACAAGGACTGACATCCTGATGAGATTCTCAAAACTGCGGAGAGTGAGGCAACAGTTTGGGAGGGGGCTTAGATTAGTGAAGGGTCTATGGAACTAATCGATGCAAACTTACCCCAAGCCGCTCCACTCTTTTCTGGTTATCATTGTTATCTTGATGGATCATGGACAGAGACAGATATTTACACTGGTTTAGGTTGGATTTGTTTTCGAGATGATGCATAAGGTCTCATTGTGGGAGCTCAGAATGTTCGTCGAAGCCTCTCCTCTCAGTTCGTAGAGATGGAAGCACACATACGGGCAATGTCTTGCATGCTAGCCCAGGGAAGGACAACCGTAGCATTTGCCACAGACTGTTCTGATTTGGTGAAGATAGTGTCTACACCAAAATAATGGCTAGCTTTCGCGATTCATTTGGAGGAGATTGACAGATTGAAAGATCAGTTTGTTTTCTTTTCTCTATCTTGGATTTCTCGCACTTTGAATTCAAAGGCGGATAATCTAGCAAAGAGTGTTAGAGTTTATCTGTTTGATATTACCTATGTAAACTCATTTCCTCCGGCTTGGATTTCCAAACCGTTTTAATTTAAAAGCTGTTGACAAAGACAAAACAAAAGAATATGTACAACAATTATAAGAATCACTGGATTGACTTAAAGACAATTGTATCTGATCATCTGATGAATAACTTAATACTCCATTTGTTCCATTTTATAAGAGGTTTTAGATAAAAGCACGAAGTTTAAAAAACTACATTAAATAGTTTTTATTTTATATTTTTCTATCCTGAAAACATAAATGAATACTTAATTTAAAGAATCCAACCAATAATAAATAATACTCTACAATATTAATAGTCACAAAATTTAAACATAATTAATTGTTTGCATAAAAACTTGTAAAACGTCTAATAATATGAAACAAGAAAAAAACTCTAAAACATCTAATAAAATGGAACAGAGGGAGTATGATGTAAGCTTAACATGCAAAACACCAAATGTTAATACAAATATGTGTTTCATATGGCAATGGTTTAAAAAACATAGCAATGGCAAAACACCTAGTTTTTTTAAGTAAACTTAAAGAAATATAGTATAAAATAATAACAATAAACTTACTAACAGAATATCAACTAAATTTACGAAAATATTATAAGCTCTACTGATTAACAAATTCTTCGTTATCCAAGTTCTGAAACTTCTCTTTGAACACCACATTCATTGTTTGCCTCTGGAACTTTCCTTCTTTGTCTACGATAAGCACTTTCAATCCAGATTTAGAAGTAACCCTAGACAAAGCCACATAAATCTGTCCATGCGAGAAAACATGTCTTGGTAAATAAATTCCAACTTTCTTTAGAGACTGTCCCTGTCTTTTGTTGATAATCATTGCGAAAGCAAAGGATAAAGGAAACTGCCTTCGACGCATTTTGAATGGTAGTTTGGTGTCTTATGGTGATATGACAACTTTAGGAATCAAAACCTTGTTACCAATCATGTCTCATGTGATAACTCTTGCCTCTAAAAAGTGATTAGCCATCTGAGTAATTTGAAGCCTAGTGACATTACATAATCTACATTTTGGATCTATATTCCTTAACAACATAACATTAGCACAGATCTTCAAACGCAGTGTATGGTTTGACAAACCAGAAAGCTTTATACTGTTTAAGAAATCAGGTGTGATTACAGGATTTTTCTGCGATTCCAAATCAATTGGATCTATACTGTCAGAACTCATATATATCATTTCTCCACCTGTTCACTTAAATACAAATAAATTACCACACAAAAACATGCTTCTTACTTTTTAAAAACATAAACTAAACATTATTGGTTACACCAGCGATTTTGTTCTAAATAATGAGTTACCTTTCAGCTTATCAAGCATGCATAGATTCAATGTATTGACATCTTCGTTTGTTGGAGCTAGAATAGCTCTATCTTGAAAAAACTTATGATCAGATTTCTCATTCAGAATTTATGGATCTCCATAAATCTCTTTGCATATGGCTTCAATTGGATCTTCTACATCTGTAATAAGAAACTCATCAGGAATATCAATCAGAGCCTCACCATCATTAATATCTCCAATTAATCCATCACCAACGTTTAAAATCCAATCTGAAAAATCTTCTATGTCCTTTGCCTCAGCAATACTCAAGTTGTTGCTAAGAAGTCGCATATTCTTACTTAGCTTTCAAACTTTGCAATGCTTCCAAAGATAAGATATTTAGAGATGCCAAAACTATTTCGGCTCTACCTGTTCCATTGGTTACAGGTAGTACTTGCTTGAAATCACCTCAAAAAACAACGACCTTCCCACTAAAAGGCTTGTTCTCATTGTTTCCTAAAATATCAGACAAACTTCTATCTAAAGACTCAAAACAATACTTGCTCATCATTGGCGCCTCAGCCCTAATTATAAGAGAGGCTTCCTTTACTAATTCCGCAAGATCTGTATTAGGCTGCATTGTACACGTTGTATATTCATCAGAATTTCTAGGGATCCCAAATCGTGAATGAGCAGTCCGACCACCTGGTAACAACAGAGAAGCAATGCCACTTGATGCAACATTAAGCATAATCATTCCTCTATATCTAATTGCCGCAGATAGTGTCTTCCACATAAAAGTTTTTCCTGTTCCTCTAAAGCCATAAACAAATAATACACCTACTTTCTTCTCTAAGACAGCAGTAATTATCTCATCATAATGGCTTCTCTGCTCAAATGTTAGCATCTTTAACCATTCATCATGTTTGTTCTTCAAATCAGCACCATCATAACTCAACTCACCATAAATTTATGGGTTGGACTTATCAATACCTTCCTTGGAAGGCTTTGGCATAGTCTTATACTATTCTAGAGAAATACCATCAGATAACAATTGGATTCCTATCTCTAGAAGAGTATAATTTCTCTTCTCAGCATCAGTTAGAATGAGTTCTGCAAATATGAACATGTGATAAAAAGACGCGTTAATGATCGAGTACATAATACAGTTTGGGAATCTTGAATTAGCGTTTGAATTCAAACATGGATTGTTAAAGTCCATTCTCTTCTTGTACTCGATATCTTCTGAAGCATCATTTCAAAAAAAATTACGAAGATAATCTCCGAAACACCAATTCCCTGCTTCAACCAGACTTTCAATGTATATATGATTATCATCTAAAATGCCACGAGCAAAGCATGCTTCCTTGTATGAAAAATATACGACACCTCTATATGTTTTTATCTCATCAAAACATGTAGCTCCTCTAACTATGTTTAGTAGGATCCGTATAAAGTATCTTCTTCCATTCTACGGGGAACAAAATGTATCCTCCCTATAGAGAATATTTTCAATCTACGATTGAACTTTTTATTTTTTTCCATCCCAAGTAAAGAAAGATGGAATTTCAGCATATGTGAGTTTCTTAGCAGTATCACTTATTTTATTCAAAGACATCCACGTCATTAACTAAGAATCAACATTAGCTTTCTGCTCTAAAACATCTTCTATTTCATTGTTTTCTTTATAATAACATGGCTGCTTCCCTTCTATGTGAAACGACAATTTCTGAACTGGAGTAGTTCTAAATTGGATTGGAAACTTGAAAATTCTCCATATAGCTTCAGGAGCTGACACATACCTTCACAAAGTGACAATTTGAAACGTGAGCAAGTATCAAAAACAAAAATTTAACTAATATCAGAAAGATAAGTAAAAAAACCTGCAATCAAAGAAGTCCTTGATTTCATTCTTCTTTTTTTTTTCGTAGATTTTGTGTTTTTCCCAGCATCAGATTGGTTATTTTGACTCCTGTTCAATGGTTGAACAATTACAGCAACACGGTCAGGCCCTTTGTTGATGTACTTGAATAAATATTTGATAGACCCAGATTGGTTGCACCATTCCACATTTATGTGTGCTCGATAACGTGCTGATAACTATTCATTTTAGTGTTTCCAACTTAGGCATCCTCTCTAATTGAGCTGTAACTTTTACATCTCATTTTAGAATGATTAAATTGTAAATAACGCGCTGACAACACGAGCTGTAACGCGCTGACAACACGATTGTTCCTTCCTCACTCAATTTTATTGTCCCACCATCTATGACAATTCGAGCTCAGGTTGGTGAGAATCCTTCTCAAACTTTCTCCTGTCGAGACCAGGAGAGATTTTGTTATCAAGTCCCCTTTCGTGAAAGGAAGAAATTTCTCATCATTCCTCCTTTCTAGGAGAGGAAATTGTCTTTCCTAACCGTTCTGCATTCTGGTGTGAAGGTCTGCTTGGGACCGGTATATGCAATGGGACTCACTATGGTGATAACCTAGGTTTCGGACTTCGTTTTATCGTCACAATTCAATGTGATCTCCTCAATGTCAGATGAAAGATTCGGTGTTCAATTCATCTCTTACACGGATTTGCTCGTTATTGGTTTCTACGACAACCGTTCTGACGATCTCGCAAGCTCTTTTCGACTTGCTTGTCTATCTATCTATCCTTTGTTGGTTTCTATGTATGTTGCCAATAGGCTTGGTCACCGGGATTTCCCATTTGTGGATCCGCTAATTGTAACCACTTGAGTTTAATGCTTTTCAGTGAACAAAAACAAAAAGATAATACATTGCTAAGTACTTCCGCCGAACTTGGACTCACTTGCTTCAAGGTGTTCCCAATTCTCTATTCCTAAAGAGTAATTTTTGTATATTTGTTAAAAGAGATGCTTAGATGTCGAAAAAAAAACTGATGTGTTAGATAGGTGCTAACATGAATTATTAGAGATTTTTTTTTTTTTGAGAAAAATTATTATAGATTGTTCAAAGGAAAGTATTAGATAGAAAATAAGTTTGATTATTCTTTTGCTCTAAATACCAGAAGAATAATCAAACTTCCCAGGTGCTGACATTCCCTCACCTCTCGATAGTGATGCAGGAGCAAATCATATATATGAAAGGAGGAGAGGCTCTTTCCAGATTGCGCCACATCATCAATTTTGAGTGATGTAGAGATGACATGTGTTCATTCATTAAATGGTCAATGATAGCACGAGTTTGAGATCCCTTCCCCTCCCCTCCAGTCTTCCTCGCCCTTACGTTTTCCCTGACGTTTTGGAGATGTATTGGTTTCCCATTTCAAGAATTTCAAAAGCCTAATTATAAAATTGAGCACATGTCAATAATTGAATATTACACATGTTAAGAGTCACTTGCATGTTACTGATATTTTTTTCCTGTATTTATCTCTCTTAGATAATTCTCAGTTTTGTTTTTATTTTTTTGAATGTTTAGATTTATAGTGATTTCTAGATGTATCGGAGATAGGAGCTATGATTTGTATTTATGTCATCTCGCCATGGTATGTTCGTTTTGATCCTTTTTTTTTTTGGTTTGGGTTCGATTATATTGATGAAAATGAATCATATATATCAAAGGAGGAGGGGCTCTTTCCAGATTGCGCTCCATCATCATTTTCGAGTGATGTAGAGATGACATGTGTTCATTCATTAAATGGTCAATGATAGCACGAGTTTGAGATCCCTTCCCCTCCCCTCCCGTCTTCCTCGCCCTTACGTTTTCCCTGACGTTTTGGAGATTTATACTGATTTCAGATATTTCAAAAGCCTAATTATAAAATAGAGCACATGTCAATAATTGAATATTACACATGTTAAGAGTCACTTGCAGGTTACTGATATTTTCTTCCTGTATTTATCTCTCTTAGATAATTCTCAGTTTTGTTTTTATTTTTTTTGAATGTTTTGATTTATACTGATTTCTAGATGTATCGGAGATAGGAGCTATGATTTGTATTTATGTGATCTCGCCATGGTATGTTCGATTTGGTTTGGGTTCGATTATATTGATGAAAATGAAATCTGGACAGTGATTGGAGTTATGATTTGGTCTTTGACTCTGACATTTATTAGAGTATAAACCAACTTATCGTTAATTTTTTGCTTTTTAATTCACATCATTTACAAAGTATTTTTTATTAAAAAATTATTTAATTGTCTATATGGTTACGAAGTAATCGATACAACAAATTAATTTTCGTGAAAATAGTTTCATATGTCCATATAAAAATATTATTTTTTTCCGAAAACAAAATATCAGAAAAATTCGCGCATACGCGCATATATTAGCCTAGTCTTAATAGTAATGATCTAGAAGCATACTAGTATATCACATTCTATATTAAGCTCTTTATTGCTAATGTGGAATTCTTTAAATATTAATTTATCATGATATGGTTAGATACTTTTATAGATTTATTTATTTTATTTTAGAATATAAAAAGATTATAGTTGAAAAGGAAACTAAAGAAGACAAAAAAAAACTCCTATGGCTATCATTAGTAAAACTTCTATGAACTAATAGTGTTAAAACTATGATATTTTATTAATCTAAAGAATATTAATTTATAGAGGTTATATTGTAGCTAAATATTCCATAAACTTTACCAAAATAAAATAGTTCATACCACAAAATCTTAATATAATATAATAGTTTAAATTTGAAATTACCAAATAATAAATAAAATATTATATTTTGAAAATAATTATTTAAAAGTGATTAGTACTTCTTAAGAATAATGATTTAGAAGCATACTAGTAGATCACATTCTATATTAAGATTTTTATTACTAATATATGATGTTTATGAGTATTAGAGATTCTTATCTGTTTTAAACTAAAATTATGTAAAATCTTTAAATATTAACTTATCATGGTATGGTTAGATACTTTTATAGATTTATTTATTTACTATTTATTTATTTTGTTTTAGGCTATAAAAGGATTATGGTAGAAAGAAAATGGGAGAAGAAAAAAACAAAAAAAAAACCTAAGACTATATCGAGCGATTTAGAAGAAGAGATTCTCAAGTACCTTCCGGAGAGTTCACTCTCTAAATTCAAAGCCATGTCAAAACGATGGAACTTGTTGATCCAATCAACCTTGAAACACCTTGTTGTTCATCAACTGCCACTCAAGGTTGAGGAAGATTCAAACGCCATAACTTTGCTTTTAGAGACCTTTTCTACAGAGCATGACAACACCGGAAAAATATGTCGTTCTTCATCTAGTTCTTGCACTATCCATGATTATTCAATCGACGAATCTCAAGATAACATTATTCGAGTCTTGGGGTCTTGCGACGGATTGGTCTTAATTAGCATTTATGGTTTCAAGTACATTTACTTGATCAACCCAAAGACGACGGAGCAGCGGAGACTTTCTCCGGCCGTCTTGCGGATGACCGAAGATCATCTACTAGGTTTGAATGTAACAATAAATATTTTCTCCATATGTTAGCTTCGATAGCATATATGAAATCATCTAATATGCTTTACTAATCACAAAGCCTACCACTAGAGGATTAATCTAAGATATGCTATGTATACATATATCACATTTTTGTTTATAATCACATATCATTTTTGTCAATTATATATTACTAGATTAGGACTAGCATATCTTAGATTATGCGGGTTTTTAATAATATTTTTGTTTATATATAATTAAAAAAATAAGTAAGTACTCGTTGCAATATATTTATATAATTGATTAAGACCTGAATAATATGCGAGTTTTACTAATAATTGTATTTATATATAATTAAAAAATAAGTAAATATCTGTTGCTGGTAACCGGTTGAACTTGATCCATTTGCGAAGAACTCATACTAATACGACGGTAAATACGATTTTTATCTAATTGATTTATAGTTAAATAACTTTGATCGACTTTTTAATCCTCAAACTCAATTTTTTTTATTTGATATCAATAAATAAAAGAATAAAAAGATGGAAGCACACAATTGAATTTTGAAAACTCTAGATCTTATTTATTACTATATATAGAACATATTAGGAGAATACTTTCCGGAACAAGTTTTCCTTTTTTCCATGACTTTACTTTTTTTTTTTTAACAAATTTGGTCATTTTATATTTTACATAAATAACATATTAGATATATAATTTTCCTCTTTAATTTCTTTTCTTTTATCTTTGACTTTTTTTCTACTACTTTGCTATTATTTCGTTTTTATTTTATTATATTTTACTTATTTATTTTACCAATTATATTGATATTATACTATTTTATTTATTTCCTTTCTCAATTATGTTAATACTATACTTTTTCTATTTTATGTTTTTTAAGTTTTATTATTTTATTGTATTGACAAATGTCACAATCTAAATTAACAGTAACACGTGTCGCCATCTGGTTATTTAATATTTTACATACGTGTCACATTCACGCCGTGCGCGTTCAGCTTTATATAATAAGATAGATATCTGTTTTTTCGTAGATCCAATGAGTAAATTCCCATTTGACGCTGGATTTGGTAAAGACATCGTCACTGGATTATACAAAGTGATCTTGATGTATTTTTACCGGCATATTCACGGTAAAAATTGTGTTAAGATCACTGTATTAGCGAGCAAAGAGACGCTGGTGAATTCTCTACTTTTTTATTATTACTTTTGTGGAGAGCAAACATCAGTCTTTGTAAAATGGTCGCTTTTTTGGATGACAAGACCTAGCACGAGTATACCAACACCCTCAAGAATAGTAGCAATGGATCTTTACACTGAGAAATTTCGTAGGATATCATTGCCAAGCTGGTATACCAAATACTCTTGTGGTATGCGAATGTGGAGTTTGGTTGATCGTTTGTGTCTATCAGACGTACTACAATACTCTGATTTGGATGTTTGGAGTCTACAACAAGAACATCCAAGTGAAAAATGGGAGAAAATATATACCTTTAATATTTTAAATATTGGTAGGTTAAATGCAGATTTCTTGACGCTTGGTCTAGCGGCCGTATACTTTAGAAGGAATGTACAAGTAAGAAGTATATGGAATCAAGCCTCCTTAGATCATCTGAGAACAATTGCGTATACCCCGACCTTGATTTCTCCTTATCGATTGTGATCTCAGTGTTCTTTTTTTATAGCCTCCCTTGGTTGATGATCAATGCTTTTTTTCCTTAGAATTTACAATAAACAAGTTTGCGTATTAAGTGTCCCTTGAGCAAACATCAGTCTTTTCTGATTCACGATTACTAACTCACAAACCATTTATGTATCATCATCTCAAGAATCTCCTTGCGAACATAAATAAATACTCATTAGTAAAAAACCATATTAAATTCATCATGTTCAAACCGGTCTTGATATAATCATATATTGCACTAAAAAATATCAAGAAAACAGAAGAAGAAAAGAACACCAATAAAGATTTGGATTTGAGAGTAACAATGGAAATATAAAAAACAAAAAAAAAAAAGTGGAGGAGGAGGAGAAGAAAGAATCAAACCAACCAACCAAAAACAGATCAATTTCTCATTGTAGCAAGTAAAACCTGCGTAAGATTCTAATTTATCAAAGAAAACATTAAACGAGTCAGGGAGAATACCTAGACCATAATGTGGCTCCAATCTTGGTAGAGATCGGTTTCAAGAAGTAGGTAAGGATAGATCGTGCAACGACCCGGCAACTTCAGTTGATGCGCAAGAATGCCACATGCAATCTTGTCATCAAATAAAAGGTCATGCTAAGTAAGGAAGAACTTGACCCGCGAATAAAGGGTACATATTCCAAAGAACCTGCGAATCACAGACCACGTTATTTGATCGAACAACTGGCCAGGAAGTCGATGTGACGTCGGCAATAATCGGGATTAGGGTCGAGATCGGACCCTGAAAAACTGTGGTCTTGTTGGGAAATGTAGAATTTTATTAATGGTATAGCTGTGCCTTTTAACGGACTGCCTACGTACCCTCTAAAGGGATCAAGTCATTCGTAGTTCGGTAACAACGGAGTGAGATCGGAGAGTATCGAGAGTTTGTCTTAGTAGCAGAACTTCTTCAGGTTTATCGAGTTCCACGTGTGTGCGATCTTAGCTTCTTTAATGGTCATGAGCTCGTATACTCCAGGCTTGACGATCTTCGAGTTTTGGTAAGGTCCTTTCCAGTTCGTTCCGAGTTGGGGATGACTTTGCGGAGGACGAGGTCGCCAATGTCGAAGTGCCGACCTCGGACTTTCTTGTTGTAATATTTAGCCGCTAAGTTTTGGTAGTGTTGGATGCGTAGCAGTGCTTGATCGCGTTGTTCTTCAATTGTGTCGAGGTTGTGTTTCAGCATTTCATTGTTGAGTGATGTGTCTTTTGTGAGCATAATCGTCGAAGACTTGGGACGTTTACCTCTGTCGGGACGACGGCTTTGAGTCCGTATGCTAGAGAGAATGGGGTTTTATTAGTAGATCGGCGAGGAGTGGTTCG
This sequence comes from Kernera saxatilis, assembly GCA_900406395.1. Taxonomy (NCBI): domain Eukaryota; kingdom Viridiplantae; phylum Streptophyta; class Magnoliopsida; order Brassicales; family Brassicaceae; genus Kernera; species Kernera saxatilis. Next base: position 4,272 of record OVAY01002044.1, on the reverse strand, counting down.
ATGAGACCATAACACACCGTCGAGTTCGTCCGCCCATAAGCTCTTCTTGTCTTCAAGGCGCTTCTTAATTTCGTCGATAATCACTTTGTTCGTAGCTTTAGCTTGTCCGTTACCTTGCGGATATCGTGGTGTTGACTTGTTCAGGCGTATACGCCATCGTGAGCAGAAGCCTTTAAACACATAGCCAATGAACTAAGATCCCGTTATCTGTGATGATTCGTATGCGAGACCGTGCCGACAGATGATTATTTTTTCAGATGAACTTATGGACTGTTCGTCCGTTGATGTTGGCGTATGACTCGGCTTCGACCCACTTGGTGAAGTAGTCCGTCATGATTAACATATACAGTTTCTGTCGTGAGGGCGGCAAGGGGCGGCCGATATCCATTGTCCATCGCATGAAGGGGTGTTGAATAGTGCTGGTTTACAGGATTTTGGTCGGTACATGGATGATCGGGGCGTGTCGCTGGCACATCTCGTAGCTTTCGGCATATTGCTCGCAGTCTGTGACCATGGTCGGTTAGTAGAATCCTTGTTTCTTGATTTTGTGTGCGAGATCTCGTCCGCCCGAGTGATTGCCGCCGGCTCCTTCATGTTTTTTCATCATTATTCGTTTAGCCTGGTGCTTGCCAACGCAAGTTAATAGTACTCCGGTCGCGCTCCATCGGAAAAAACTACTTGATCATGGTATATTTCGCACAGCATTGCTTTAGCCTTCGAGCCACTCATTTATCTTCCGGGACTTCGCCTGTCTTCAGCGAGGTATGTTTTTTCGTTCCATTTATTCTGCGGTGTCGCTGTAGTCAGCTACGTCATCTATTGTGCATACTTTGTTCGATAGATTGATGCTCGGGGCCTCTATGTGCTGAATTTGTTACGCCAAAGTGTTCGATCGGTAGTGGAGGCGAGGGCGGCCAACGCGTCTGCTGAGGTGTTCTCGGCTCGGAGAATTTTTGTGAGTTCGAACGAAGAGAATTATTTGGCCAGCGTCTGTACGGGCTGAAGGTATGCAGTCATTCAGTCGTTTTTGACACCGTAATCTCCATGAAATTGGCTTGCGACGAGCTGGGAATCGCAGAAAGCGCGAATACGCTTGGTGCCGACTTCTTTGGCTAAGCTTAGGCCGGCAATTAGAGCTTCGTATTCGGCTTTGTTGTTGGACGCGTAGAAGCCGAGGCTGAAAGACTGTTCGAGGACTTCACCGGTGGGAGATTGAAGCCTGACTCCTGTGCTCGCCTTTCGGCTCGTTGACGAACCGTCTACATGAAGAGTCCAAGTTTCATTTTGTTCGAGGCCGTCTCCGTTGACCTCAGTGGGTAGTTCAATGATGAAATCTGTAAGGACTTGAGATTTAGCGCTTGTGCGACTACGGTATTCAATATCGTATTCGCTGAGTTCGATGGTCCATTTGGCCATACATCCGGACTGGCTGGGGCTATGAAGGATCGTTCGTAGTGGTTAGCTGGTGAAGATGACGATTGAGTGTGACTGGAAGTATGGTCGGAGTTTTCGAGCTTATATCACGACCACTAGTGCAAGTTTTTCCAGGGTTGGATACTGCGTCTCTGCTCCGTCTAGGGTTTTGCTGACGTAAAAGATTGGTTTTTGTTCTCCTCGATCTTCTCCGATTAGTATGCCGCTTACTGCCGTGCTTGAGACGGCTACATACATGTATAGGGTTTCTCCTTCTTCTGGTTTTGGTAAGATCGGCAGGGTTGTCAGGTACTGTTTGAGTTGTCTAAAGGCTTCCTCGCACCTATCGTCCCATTCCAATCTCTTATTCCCTCGGAGTAATTTGTAGAAAGGTAGGCATTTGAGTTGTCTAAAGGCTTTAGTGCGGCAATACGACCAGTGAGCCTTTGTATTTCTCGGGTGGTTCTTGGGGAAGAGAGATCGATGATGGCGGTGATTTACTTTGGATTCGCCTCAATGCCGCGCTGGGTGACAACATAACCGAGGAATTCTCCCGAACTGACCACGAATGTTCACTTCTTTGGGTTGAGCTTCATGCCGTACTCGTTAAGTATTGAGAAGCAGGTCTTCAGATGGGCAATATAATCTATTGCGACGAGCGATTTGACTAGCATGTCGTCAATATAGACTTCCATGGTTGAGCCGAGCTGATTTGTGAATATTCCAATTACAAGTTGTTGATAGGTTGCTCCTGCGTTTTTGAGGCCGAAAGGCATGACTTTATAGCAGTAGGTTCCTATATCCGTGATGAATGCGGTCTTTTCTCTATCATCAGGATGCATCATAATTTGGTTGTATCCAGAGAAGACATCCATGAATAAGAGAAGCTCGTTTCCAGCGGTAGCTTTGACGAGTCGATCGATGTGTGGGAGCGGAAAACTGTCCTAGAGGCATGTTTTGTTGAGGTCGATGAAGTCCACACATAGTCTCCACTGTCCGTTTTTCTTCTTGACGACAATCAGATTCGCGAGCCACTCTGGATATCGAAATTCCATTATTGAGCCGGCTCCTAATAGTTTTGTCCACCTCGTCATTGACTGCTTTGGCTCACTCGGGGCCGAGCTTTCGTCTTTTATGTTTTATGAGTTTGTAGGTTGGATCCACTTGGAGTTCGTGGGTCGTGATGGAAGGGTTGATTCCTTTCATGTCTGCCATAGACCAGGCGAAGGTAGTGATGTTCTGCCGAAGTAAGCTGACGAGTTCGTCCTTTAGCGATTGCTGGAGTTCGGAGCCGATCCCGACACATCTTTTCGAATGGCCGACGTCGATGTTTACCTGCTCGATTAATTCCTTTTGGGTTCCGAGATTTTGAGGTCGGATTTCGTAGGGCTGGGCTCAACGAGGTAGCATGCTTGTGCCTTGTTGCTATTTCTCATTTTTAGTTCGGCAATGAAACATGTTTGAGCCAGCTTCTGGTTTCCTCGGAGTGACAAGATTCCGCTCTGGGTTGGGAAGGTGACGGTACTGCTTTCATGGAGTGAATCCAAGGAGTTATGAGGATGGCGTTGTACACGGCATGGCGATCTACGATGACGAATTTCACGATTTTTGTTACTCCTTTAGGGTACACTGGTAGTTTGACAGTTCTGATTGTCATAGTTGAATCGCCATCGAATCCGGTCAAGGGGCGAAGGTCGTGTTTTATCTTGACATCTTTGAACTCAGGCTTCTCCAAAGTTTATTTGTATATTAAATCGATCGAGCTGCCAGTGTCGATGAGGATCCAAGTGACTTGACAATCACCGAGGTTCATCTCAACCACCAATGGGTCGTTGTGAGGTCGGCTCACTCCTACGAGGTCAGACGAAGTGAAGGTGATTGCGACCTCCTGATCATGAATTTTGGGCAGGGTATCTTCTGGTGATCCGGACTTCCTTTGGTATTGCTTGATAGATCATACGGAGTCGTTGCAAGATAGAAGTCGGCCGAGAATCACATTTATCCGTCTCCGAACTGGTGGTGTTGGGTTGTCCTCATTAGGTTTTGTCATGTACACATCCTATTCTAGATTTTCATTACGGAAAACTGTTTTCACATCCATTTGCCAAATCTCATAATCATAACAAGCGGCAATTGCTAGGAGAATCCGTATGGACTTAAGCATTGCGACTGGGGAATAGGTTTCATCATAGTTTATACCATGAATTTGTTTGTAACTTTTAGCCACCAATCTAGCTTTGTATATCTGTATATTACCATTCATGTGTGTTTTCTTGGTTTATTGACATGGTCCACATGGATTCCATTTCGAATTCTACGGCTTCTAGCTATTTATCGAAATCGGGACCCATCACTGCTTCCTCAAAAGACGTAGGTTCCTCACTCTCTATAATTAATAGATCATGATGATCCGTCACCCAAACCCCAAATTTATTAGGTTTATGACGAATCCTTTCGGACCTACGCACCTCAGGTTCCACAGGTGTAGATTCTACGACTCTTCGTAGATTTAATTGATTCTCTTTCTCGAAAGTAGAAGAATCTCCTGTGTTTCTCAAACTTCGTCAAGTTGTACTTTACTCCCACCGTTCCTTTTAGAAAGAAACTCTCTTTCCAAAAAGACGTAGTTTCGAGCAACAAACACTTTCTTCTCGGCAGGGATATAAAAGTAATAACCTTTGGTTTCTTTGGGATACCCAACGAAGTAACATTTATCAGATTTGGNCCAACGAAGTAACATTTATCAGATTTGGGTCCAAGCTTATCAGTGATCAACCGTTTGACATAAGCTTCACAACCCCAAAGTTTAGAAAAGACAAATTAGGAACTTTTCCAGTCCATATCTCATATGGTGTCTTT
>OVAY01002043.1:0-21549 GCA_900406395.1 Kernera saxatilis | reverse complement strand
TTCTTTTTTTTTTTTTTTTACATGGGTCTCGACGGGAGGAAATTGGACAAAAAAGCAACAATGGGTTTGAACTAGAATTGGATGAGCAAAGTAGGAATCTAACCTAGTTTAAACGCTAACGCTAAACATGGCCACCGCAAACGCAAACGTGAAACGTAAAACTAAATCGAAGAAATCGGATCTGAGAGTGGGAAAAGAGACGGTCGACCTAGAAGCTCTTTCCTCCGGTGTACACGAGCCCGAATCACTCCTTCTCCGCCGTGAGGGTGTCGGAAGTTCGGGTTGACCAAATCCGGCCTCCTTAACCACCCACCGCGTCGAATTTGAGGCTCCAAACTCCCGGAGTAGGAGCGAATTAGATATGTTGTCTCCCACAGCCAAAAGACTCCGATATCCACAGGAATCGACTCTCAGTCCGAATAACTTCATATCTCGAACAAAGCCTCGCCGCACACAGCTCCGCCACCGCCACGCGAATCTCTAGCGTCAATCCGGTTTGAAAAATGCATCGCCATCAGCACGCTGAATTCCGCTGTGAGGAACCGCCATCCTCTGACGAAATCAATCGCCGACACCGTACCTCCTCCGACGGCACAACCCACCATTCCGACGAGAACAAACGACGTCTCTAGACCTCGACTGAGCCGCCATCGAATGCGACGAGAAGAAGCTCCACCACTCCCAAGCAGAGCCTACCACCGCCGATTCTCCAGCAACCCTTCGCCGAGACCCTAGAGCTTCCGCATCCGCTTGTCCCACCGAAAAACCACACCTCAGCACCGCGGAGAAGGAGAGATCGCATCCAAAAACCATCGCCGAGAACCTTGCACCATCGATGAAGACCATAGACGAAAAGAAAATAAAGAGGAGGGAGAGGATCTATCACGACACCGGGAAGGGGCACCGACTGCCGGAATAACCTCCCCCTCAGATCTGCAATGGCGGCTAGGTTACAAGGAGAGAGGAGAGAGCATTTTTTTGGGCAACGATTGGGCAACAATCAATCAAGAGAAGATGATATGGTGCAGCAATTTCTCTATGGGTTAGATGAACGTTCTTTTCAAACCATACGATCCAGTATCACGGCAAGGAATCCACTTCCAGGATTAGAAGAGGCGTATAATCTGGTCAAACAAGAAGAGGATTTGCAAAACAATAACAGAACAAGAGAAACAAAACCAGAGGCTGTTGCTTTTGCGGTACAATCTAAACCACGATTTCGGTCTGAAGAGAAGAAAGATTACAACTCCACCGTATGTAAGCATTGCAATCGTATTGGTCATCCTTCTGAAAGTTGTTTCGCGGTTTTGGGTTATCCAGAATGGTGGGGAGATCGTCCTAGATCTCGAATCTCTCAAGGAAGGGGACGTGGAAAAAGTTCATTCTCGGGATCTGGTCAAACACGCAATGCAACATATGCCAATGCGATTTCATCGGCTCCATCCTCCTCAACAGAACGTGTGCATCATGTCATTACCGATCGTGACCGAGTTGCTGTTGCTGGACTGTCTGATGATCAATGGCGATCGGTCCTTCACCTCTTGAATGCAGGACGTAACGGTGCGACTGAAAATCTCACGGGTATGTCTCCTAAACCTTCTTGGATCTTGGATACAGGTGCTTCGCACCATATGACCGGAAAAGTCGATTCTCTTTCGGATCTGAGAGACATGCCTCCGGTTTTAGTTACATTAGCTGATGGTACTGAAAGGTTATCGGTAAAAGAAGGAACAGTTGCTCTAAGTTCTCATCTAGTTCTGAAATCGGTATTTTATGTTGAAGAAATGCAATCTGATTTGATCTTCCTGAGTCAGTGGATGAGAATAGATGTGTAGTTCCTTGTATCATATATGCTCAAAATACTGATAATTGTATTCCGACAAAAAGAAAAAGGATAATAGCCAAATGGTAATGAATCTAGTGACTCATTTGGTATTCAGAAAGTGATGACAAATGATAGGAGACATTTATAAAGGTAGCATAACGAGTTCCCAAACTAAATTTTTGTGGGCAAAAAAATCTATAATAATGATTTAAATATTTTACTACAATATATAGTTAGCCACATTTAATGTGAATGTGACACATAACGAAATTATAGTTTACGAGAATTCAATAAATACTGTTGTGAATTTAGATCTTCATACGTGTTAAAATATACAGTACCATTATATTAGTATTTTCATTTACTAAACTTTTCTTTTCGAATTCTGTAGATATTAAATAAGATATATACCTAATTATATACACATATATAAAAAGTATCAAAGGAAAAAAAAATTGAAACAGAAATTTCAGAATATTTTCACCGTTCAAAACTATAAATGATAATGTTGAAGAAGTTCGATAAGATACCTCATTTCATTATCTTCGATAATTCCATGTTTTCCTCTTATCCTGCCATCTACCTACAAAAGACCTATCGACGACTCATTTTTGGTGAAAAATCCAAATTGAACAAAATTCACAAACAACAAAATAAAATAAAAATACATTTCTCTAATAAAGTCAAATTAAATAAACGAATTAAAAAAGAAACTAAATTATTTCTTTAAGAATCTTTCAGGCCCCAAAACCCGAGTTGAAGTTTAAATATTTACTGCAGTAATATTCTTTTATATATTTTATTTGAATAGAATATCACGTATATCCTAATTTAGTTATTAATAAATTTTGTTTTAACTGCCCATCCATTTTCTAATATAATTGTTAAAATATTAGTTAATTTTATAAATAGAAATTATGATGTAAGGAAAGCCGAAAGCCCATGAAAAATCGAGCTCAACATCTCAGTAACTTCAGTTTCAAAAAAAAAACATCTCAGTAACACTTTCTAAAAAAAAAAAAACATCTCAGTAACACAACGCGTACGCAAGAGCATATTTTGGTGAATGCCGTTACCTCGAAAGAATAGAGAAGACGAAATTATCTTCACAAACAAATTTGATTCCCTCACAAAGAACAAATCTCCACCGATTCTCGAGTGAGTTGAGCAATGCTATATAAATAGAGTCATCATTATCGTGTAACGATGTAAAAAAATCGAAATAAATAAAAGTTTCCGTTTATTATCATCGATCTTCTTCATTTTACTCACACACTTCACTTGTTCACCCAAGATTAGTGTCATCTCTAATTTCATTTTCTAATTTCTTCTTAATTTCCCAAACCTTAATTAATTGGCCTGGAAGTTCATGACATTCTCAAATTCCTTTCGATCAAATTCTACTTATATTTCTTTTTTTTTATTATTATGTTTACTTTTTTTTTAAAAGTCAAAGCTTGGGTTTGCGACGTTGTTTTAATGTTGCCTATTTGTTCATGGTTTTGTTCCTCTAGGCAACTACACTCTGAACTAACAAATCAAATTTCACTGAAATGATTTAAGTTTAAATCTAAAAAAATATATTCTCTCCGTTTCAAATTAAGTGTTATTTTTTACATTGTTTTCTGTTTCACAACATATATTATTTTAGATTGGAACAAAGTAAATTTTGACATAAAATAGCTAATCTAACTTAATTCAAATCAAAATTAGAAGTATAACATAATACAAAAGTTTACTTGTTTTTGTAGGAGTATAATGATATTTTTTATATGTTTCCTAATTTGTATAAAAAATATCAAAACGACACATACTGAGTAATTTTTGTTTTCCAATATTTATTCTCCTTTCAAAACTAGGGAAAAGAAAAAGATTAATTAGTTATGTATATTAGAAAAAATAAGAAAAACTTAAATACATTAAATAAATCAAATTAATATTGAAGTTACATAAGATTTGATTATTTTTTCCGTTTAATATATATATGTTAATTTTTTGTGTATGTCATCAAGTGAACTGTAGGACATTCTTCCTAGCTAGGTGCAACGAACTCGGTTGGGTGTCATGACATGCCTATAAATACGGACACATTCTCAAGCAAACTAAATATTAAGAAGACAAAGTAGAATATGGCTAATCACAACAATCTCTTCTTTCTATGTTTCTTAATAGTTTTAGGGTTATGTTCCGCAAGACGAGCACTCCTCTCTTCCCCTGAATCCGAGGCTGAAGTCGCTGGTTATGGCGAGAAAAGTGGTTTGAATGTTGGTGATGGTGTTGGTGCTGGTCGTGGAGTAGGAGAAGGAGTAGGTGCTGGTGATACTGGTGGAGGCAGAGGTGGTGGACGTGGTGGTGGTTCTGGCGGAGGTGGTGGTGGTGGTGGTGGTCTTGGAGGCGGAGGCGGAGGTGGAAGAGGTGAAGGTAGTGGGTCTGGATACGGAGGTGGAAGAGGTGAAGGTAGTGGGTCTGGATACGGAGGCGGAGGATCTGGTGGGTATGGAGGAGGTGGAGGTGGAGGAAGAGGAGGAGGCGGTGGTGGAGGAACTGGCGGTGGACGTGGTGGAGGCTATGGTGGAGGACGAGGTGGTGGTTCTGGAGGAGGAAATGGCGATGGTGGTGGTGCTTGGGGCGGAGAAGGCGGCGGTGGCTATGTACCGTGAAATGATATCTATATGGGACCGTAAGGGCGTATGAGTGAAGTGTTATACTTATAACTCGTAAGAGACTAAATATGTTTTCAATAATAAAGCCGTAAAAAAACGGCTACTTTTGAAGTTTTTAATATGTACCAATGTTGTAAGCTACATCGTGTGTTGCAACTTGCAAGTTCTTTTAATACATGGAGATGAAGATATCATAATTGCTCCTTTTTTAAACAAATTACTAAATTAGAATCCGCAAAGGAATTTTAATAATATTATTATTTATGTATAATATAAAAGCGAAGTAAAAATATACATGTTATTGGTAATCGGTTGAATTTGTTAGCAATAAACTTTTTGAAAAATGAGGTAGATCACGTTCTTAATTCAAATTATGACGACAATAGAGAAGAGACAAATTCACGTATCTTTCCAACTCGAGAAATCGTTCTTCACAATCCATGCCTAAACCGGGATTCATATTCAGGCTGATTCACGAGTCTAACGTCCAAGCTTCCATCATTTTTTCTGATAAAGAAATTAATTTGATATAAGTAAAATTGTAGAATATAATATATGTAGTTAGTTTTTTTTGAAGAAATATATATATATATATATATATATATATGTAGTTTTTTTTGAAGAAATATATATATATATGTAGTTAGTTATAAATACATACGTTTTATAAATCTATACTAGTTAATTATTAAGTATATATGTATATGTATGTTTCTAATATGAATATGTATGTTTTTTGTAATTAATTTCTTTATAAAAAAAAAAGAAAGAAAGAAATAAGCTAATTAAGTCGAGGCTTATCCGCGTCCACGCAATTTTGGCGTGCATGAGTCCTCGATGCCTAGGGTCTATAGCATGCAACCACTAATAAATCTTTTGGCTAACTGATTTTTCCTTTGACGTGAAGAATTGGAGAGAAGAGCAAGATCCATGGATTTCTCCCTCTCCCTCCCTTTCCATCTCACTATTTCTCTCTCTCTCTCTCTATTTCCATCTCTCTCTATGTCCATCTCTCTCTATGTCCATCAACAATTAAAAGATTAAATTAATTATGTAAAATTGAAAGAAAAAAAACACATAGCCTTCATAAAATTATGTGTCTGGTAAGAAAACTGCAAAATTGTATAATCAACTCACATCCAACTATACTACGTATTATTACTAACGACATGTATAATTTATGCTTACGGGTTATTCGGTTCGGTTTGTTCGGTTTTTGGTTTATTCGGTTTTAGCCAAATGCCTATAGCGAATATTAATTGTCATAGTTTTGCAATTAATTTGTATGTGATGGTTGTTTTCTTATTGATTTATCATTTGGTGTGATTGACTATTTGAAACTAGAGAACTCTAAAATTAACAATCTAGACTCTAAAGATACAAATAAGTGCATGAAAAATAATAAAACAATTATTCTTACCAAAATAAAAGTTTTTGTAATTGTTAATAATTTGTTTTATATGGTCTGAAATCAAACTCGAGTGATTGGTTATAGGAATCAAACAATTTTTAATCACTCTTCCACACTTCTTTTTAGTTGCGACATCTAGAAACTTTTTATCTCTTTCAATGATATTGGTTTCATCCTTTAAAGGAACTAACCGCATATCTTGGACGCATTATCATACTGTGTAAAAAATGTAAATTTTTTTTTTCAAAAAAAACTGTTTTCTCTCTCTCTATTCAAGAGTTCATCAACGTGACACCAAATGAACTTTTCTTCTATGAATACCAAGACAGCGGGTGTGTAGGTCGATGCGATGCAGGATTTGTTAGAATTTGCTCACTCTCATCCTTTTTACGAGTTTCAAGACAGTGGTGGAGTAGAGTGGGGGATGCTGGCTTCATCAGGGTTTGTACACGAGAAAGTATCTCACTTCGTTGAGATTTGGTGCTAGAAGAAGGACTAATGAAATGACTTAAAGTTAAAATCCAAGAAAACAAATGTTAATACATTTTGAAAACAAATGATATGTTTCTCTCCATTTTAAATTAATCAGTGTCTTTTACATTATTTTCTGTTTCAAAACAAATGTTAGCACATTTTGACATAAAATAGCTAATCGGACTTTAAGGGATATCATGTTATTCACGGGTCGAGGGATTGATGGAGGTCATCCTTATTACGAGTGTCAAGACTCTGGTGGTGTAGAGTGGGGGATGCTGGTTTCATCAGAGTTTCTGCTGCCAGAGAGTCTGAATTAATATCTCACTTCGCAGAGATTCTGCTGTGAGAGTCAGAGCTATAGGGTAAAAAAGCTCAAACTTGACTACTGAAATGACTTAAAGTTCGGTTTTTAAATTTCTGCTTTAGGAACCATATCTACTCGTTGAACGTTCGTGTTATGCATTGTTTTAAACCTTGCATACAGTTGCACGAGAAAGTAAAGTTGGGTAAATAAGATTGTTTCTCGAATATTTTTTGGCTAAAAGTATCTCACTTCGTTGAGATTTGGACTACTGTAATGACTTAAAAGTTTAAATCCAAGAACACAAATGTTAATACATTTTGAAAACAAATGATATGTTTCTCTCCGTTTTAAATTAATTAGTGTCTTTTACATTATTTTCTGTTTCAAAACAAATGTTAGCACATTTTGACATAAAATAGCTAATCGGACTTCAAAATCAAAATCAAAAGTATAACATAATACCAAAATTTTACTTGTTTTTGTGGGAGTATAATGGAATTTTTTATATATCAGAACAATTACTCGTACGTGTCATATTTGTTGAGTAATTGTTTTTGTTGTGGCAAAAGATTTGAGGTGGTTACAACAAAAACTTTCGTCAAATAATATGTGATTATCTAATGTGTGAGGTGGTATCAGAAACACTAAGCCTAATTGAACCACCTTGACCTTTTAAACATTTGTACCCAATATTTTTATACTAGATAAGTCCACTAGGAATGATAAATATTTGACGATAAATTTAAATCTACTATTATCATAAAAACTAACTAAGATTTTAAGGGTAAACTTAACTTTCGTGTATGAGTGTTTGAAACAGAGGAATATCCATCTTGGTTTAACTAATTAAAATTGAACTAAAGTTTAACTCATTAAGGAATAAGGAGATACATTTCACTAAAATTGAACCAGACTATTGTATTCTTTTTCCTCAAAAATTAAAATCATTCGAAATTAAGGAGATACATTTCAATAAAACCAAATCCAAGATCCGGTTCTCGTTCTGGCTTGGCTAAACCGGTGGTTTAGTTATTGCTTCTTGAACCAGTTTGATACCTGCTGAACATGAATCAAGAATGGAAGAGACAATCTTTCTCTGCTGCTCCTTGAACTCCATTGCCATTTTAACATCCAAACCCACGTTTTCTCGGTAAGATAAACCGGTCAATGCGAAAATCTCAAGTTGCTCTGCTTCGCCAAGATTTTGCATCATGTCGTCGAATGTGGATCTGAGATTCTCGAGTACTCCCATTTCAACGTCCAAGTTCTTCCATAGCTTTGAAGAATCAAGAAAAGAGAGATAAATCTAAGTGTTAGATTCTGAGATAGAGATGTAATTGATGCCCCCAACAGAAAGTTATTAAGAAGGTGATCAAGATTAGATACATCTGTTTCGGAATGATGAACAAGACCATGAGCTCTCCTCAAGTAGTTCAACAATGGAGTAGGCAAACCGTAGTGGAAGATGTCGTGATTATTCGAGAGCCACGTCCCGCGTAACATGTGACATGTCCAAGAAAACTCAGACTTGGTGTCTTCATCATCAATGACATCAACATCTGCAAGGAAGAGAGATTCATTCAGACACCACAAGTTTCAGGCAAACAATATGGAAGAAAGTTGAGTGATCTCAGATATGATTTACCTAAAGGAATGACATCATACGGGTTATCGCCTTTCGGTAGAAACCCGTAAAATGTTAACAGATGAGAACTAGAGTAGTTTCCATAGCTAAGAAAACATTGTTCCCCTTTGTTGCAAGGCCTTGAGAGTGGGAACTTCAAGGAACTCGTCTCGACGTCTACTTTTCCATATTTCACTATGTGTGGGTGTATCTGCAAACCAGCCAAATGATCAAATCCAGAAAGTTGCTAAGGAATTGCAGAAAGAGAGAATGTTCATACCGAATGGTTGAGAAAACCGGCGACAGGAACCAAGCAAGTCTCCAGCTTTCCATCAGGGAACTTGATTTGCATGCTGTTGGAGTAATATAACTCACAAGCCCATAAGTAATGCTCCCATGTATAGAGCTCCGGTGGAAATACATGCCGGTGGTTCGATAAAAGAGGAATCAATTCATCATACCTCTCACGCAAAAGCTGCAGATATACAAATGGAATCAAGAAATGTAATACAGAGAACAGAACCAAAAAATAAACTATTGATGTGATCTCGTCACACCTCTTTAGCTTGCATTATTTCATCTAGAAGCAATGTACCATCAAGCACCATGATTGCATCAACACCAAAACTCAAACCTGCCAAGAGAATCATTGTTCGTTATCTCTCCAAAATAACAAAAACTGCTAGAAGAATTGGGGATTTAGTTCTCCAAAGATTGTTACCGGTACAAAAATTCTCCTGTAGAGAGTCAAAGTATGGTTTGAATTTCGAGTCCGGGTTATGCTTCTCCCTCATGGTCCATAAGAGCAGCATTGTCTCAGATGTCATCCCATCTATCTTCTCCAGTATTGGGTACTGAAGACAAGAAAGCACTCATCAGATAACATTGAGATGATGAAACCGACACAATCTTTGATTCAAGAAGACAAAACGATATTACCATGTCGGAGTTGTACACATACTCCTCAGAAATGATACTTGAGATCGGAATCTCTAGAGCAACATCGCCAAATTTCAAGTCTTCGCTAGCTATAGCTACTCGTCCATAGCCATCGATCTCTATCCAAATAAAACACATTGTAACACACTTAAATCTATGTTTATAAGTGATGAAATCTCTAAGTTTATAACAGAAAAACCGCTAAGCTTACGAGCTATCTGCAATTTGGTTTTGACTCCATTGTTCTGACCCCATTCTACTAATCTGCTTTCCTTTTCGCATCTATAGCTATCATCAACTCTAGCTTCCTCCTCTTCAGCTCCAACAACCTCATTGATTCTGCTTTCTAGAGCTGCTCGTAGAGCTTCCAAGGTCTCGATTTGTGTTTGCGTTTTACAAGAAACCGGGATGAGTGAAAGGATCCAGCTTAGAGCTGAGATTTCGTTTCTAACGCTGTAAATTCCTGCTGAAGTGCAAGCATCCTCGCCAAAGTAAACTTCCACCTGCATTTCACACAATCCATCATCTAAGCAACTTCACAACCAAAACACAAGCATGAGAAGGCAAGAACGTGTATAGCTTACCTTATCGAGGTTAGCTATTCTTCCAAACTGAAGCAACTTTTCCAACGCAACATTCAACAATGATCCACTGAGATTCAATGTTTCCTTTACGCCTAAACCTTTGCAACATAAGAGCTTCTACAGACAAAAATCCAAAAGAAATTCACCTATTAGTTCATAAAAACTATAACAATACACCAAACATGAGAAAAATTCTTGATTTTGCAATAAACCACTCTATATGTCTACACGATTTATTGGCTTTCATCTCATTCACAACAGCGGATTAATAGCGGTTCCAGCGACATTATCTAATAATCAAACATAAAAAAATTGTTCCTTCTGAACTTCAGAAACCATTTCTAATGAAGATAAAGCTGTTCTGATTACTGATCCACACAACTCGATATTCCAGAAAGACCTACAATGTCATCTTTCAATTCTTTTTGCTCCATAGAAAATCTAATCTCATTCATGGAACTGAAAAAAAAGAAGCTAGTGGAGTTGAGTATCAAGATAAAAGAAGGGCAGAGAAATTGGCAACTCAGACCTTTTTTTCTTGATAAAAGGGATCATCTTCGGACAACTCTAGACATAAAACACCAGTCTCTGACATCATTATTTTTAAAGCACCCACCTTGCAATAACATCGAGCAGAAAGATTAAATCATGAAACAGAAAAACTCGCTACCAGTTTTACTGGAGCAGAGCTTTCACTAAAACCAAGTCTATTACAGAAGCAATAAGGAAAATCAGGGTAGGGTTTAAATGAAAGAAATTTGAACAGTACCGTAACAAAGAGTTGAGAAAGCGAGGAACTTCGCACTTTCGCTGTATCAATTTATCAAACCAGTGAAGAACCGAACAGAGAAACGGAAGAGGAAGGGTTTGAACTAAACTCTCTGTTTGTTTCAGAAGGTTCCTCCCGGTTAATTTTGGTTCAGAAAAATTCGGTTTTAAATTTTCTCTGGTTTAGGAACCATCTCTACTCGTTGAAGATTATTTCTCTAATTTTGTTGCCAAAATGATTGTACTCAATTACTCATGTCCAAAAAGATATAGTGCGAGGCACATATAGACGAGAATTTTCTTTAATTGAAAAAAAAAAGTCAAAAAAACATGTTTATACAAGATCATCACAACTCAGAATGGTTGATGTAAGACAAATTTCTATCCAAGCTGATTTTCCTTTCTTTTTCTTTTCCATATTTGGTTTCAATTGATGGCGATGATGAGGAAACCGACAGAGACATACATGAGGAAGACAGGGTAAAGAGCGAGTGCTTTTCTTCTCGGGTTAACCGCCGCGCTCATGAAAGGGTAAGCAGCCCAAGAGCTCCATGCAAGGGTTACAGAGACAACCACCATTTTCAGTATCACATTGTCTTTCAACATGCAGATCACGGCTCCAACGTCTAGCGGAAATAGACAGTAACCAAGAAGGCTCAGGCTCTGGAAGAAGATTATATGTCCACCCTGTTCATGATGACACAAAGCAACGTGTAAACATGAATTCAAACTAAAACTTCTGTGCTCAAGAGAGAGAGGAGTGGCGTTTTACCAGGAGAAGCACATTTAGTGTAAGAATCACTGCCCCGGCTGCTAGTAGTGCAAATGCCACTGCAAATACCTCGGACTGGAATCACGCATAAAAGGGAATGAGACCAAGTGGAATTCCAATAGATTGAGAAATACTGTAACACATGCAGTTATGTAGTGCTTTGTTACAACCTAAGATAGCTCAGGCTGTGAAGTATTAGAGAACGAGAAGATGTGGCATACATAGCATACACACAGATATGGTTCTCTATTGATTGCAAATTTTACTTTTTCGGTTTCCTCTTAATCCAAACATCAAATTATTTGTACACAGGAATCTGTGACGGACTGGCCAGATTCAATATGGCAAGCTAAGCTGTGATTACATCAGTTAAAGCTAAATCCTCTATCAAGTTTTAGACATCAAATGCTACTGAGGTAAGACAAGGAAAACTAATGCACCCTATGCACCTGTTGTTGTTCATGGAATCAGTTTGTGACTCAAAATCCCATGTGATCACATTTGGGTCCACGGTGGAATACCTAAAGCCCGAGAATCAAGTGACAAATTCTAGAGGAACGCTAAAGACTATCTACATCCGATCCAGCAAAAAGTATCACCATTTCACTGCATTTTGAAGTTCCCCATTTTCTGAATCGGGAATTTCTAGAGACACGGAAAAGGAAAGGAAATCACATCCAAAGGTAAAGTTCCGGTTTTGTATTCATCGCACAAGCTATAGATGCTCTAATGCGTCTAGTGGAGAAGCAGAAGATGAAACATGAATCTGAGAGAGCTAACCTTCTTGACGGAAGCTGACCATGAAAGAGTCAGACCCAAGAACACGATGAAGAAAAACGGCCCCCAAAGATCCCAATCCCTAAGGGCCTTTCCTGGATCCTCCCTATATGGATTAGGAAAAACCACCAGCTTCAAATTACTCACGATCCGAGACAGATCTCGCATCACAGTATCCCATACAGGCTCCGTCAACGTGTTAGGCGGAGATCCAAACGCGGTCGCTCCAATCGCCTGTGAGCCTTGGAAGTTGCCGGAGTTACTAACCGCCGGAAGAGGCGGAGGGACGGGGACAGGTGTCACTTTATGAGCTGATGACAACGACGGAGGAAGCGGCGGAAGGTTCGATTGCATAAACGGAGAGGAAGAAACTGGAATCGACAGCCTGGTCGGACTCGGCGGACGAGCGGCGAGGACGGTTCCGGGACCTGATTGGACGCTTTCGTTAATCAGATTCTCGATCTCGTCGATGTCTGACTGAGACGATGGATGAAGTGGTATAGTATCGCCGTGCGACATTTTTCCCCAGAGAAAAGCACGATTGGTAACGATATAGATTTTCCCGGGAAAGAAAACTCGGGCAAAATTATCTGTGGGTTGAATTTAGGGAAAGAAATTGATCTGAGATCTGAAGACGACGACAATAATATATATTTTTTTTTTTTCATTCCAACCATTCAAGAACTGTTACAAAGGAACCCAAAGTTAGCTTGTTTCTAAACTAAGACTAAAGTTACACCAAAATTGAAATCATATACAATAACAACTAAAAAGTAAGTTATATATTTTCACTATTAAGCATCACTAGGCATAAATTCAAAGAATTTAGACTAAAGCATTCATTTGAATCCTTTCAAAACATATGATTTATCTTTCTGGTTGTGTAAATGCTCAA
This sequence comes from Kernera saxatilis, assembly GCA_900406395.1. Lineage (NCBI taxonomy): Eukaryota > Viridiplantae > Streptophyta > Magnoliopsida > Brassicales > Brassicaceae > Kernera > Kernera saxatilis. The sequence continues at coordinate 8,510 of OVAY01002043.1, read as the reverse complement.
TATAGGTTCTATGATGATTAAAAACTCAGGTTAGCCAACAAACCAAAACAGAGGCCCTGCGACAGGAGCCAAGGTCTAAACTAACAAAAATTAAGACCTTCATTACAATCAGCGCATCAAAGCCAGGAAGACGAAAATATAACGATTAAAGATTAAACAGAGGGAAAGATTCTCTCAGAGCTGAAGAGATCCGCAAGCCATCTCTCAGAGCTGTAGATCCACATAGGATTGGCTACGGTCATCACGAAGAACACGTGTGGCTATGAGATGAGCCCCTCTGTTTGATAAGGAGGTTTCACAACAAACTCTCCAATCCAAAAAATTCTTCAAAGCCTGCTTGAGCAATTCCACATGATAGAGGAAGTTAGGCCAAGCTTGAGGGCGGTTTAGAGCTCCTACTAAGTCGGGAGCCTCCAAGGCAAAAATGACATGGTTCTGTCGGTGGCTCTTCATGCTTTCAATTGCCCAGTTAAAAGCCATTACCTTTGTTTTTAGGGCACTCTCCATATTTGCAAAGGCTCTTATACTATGGAAGCTGACCACTCCATTCTCGTTTCTCAAAACCCACGAGCATCCTCCAATTTTTTTATGCTTATCCGAAGCAGCTCCAATGTTACATTTAAGCCACGAAGATGATGGCGGCTGCCAGGTTTTTGCTTGCTGGTGTTGATTTACGGCCGTATGGATCTTAGTTTCGTCATCAACGATTTGAGCTAAGACCCATAGTTCAGATTCCTCAATAATCTTCTCTAACGTTTCTTGGGGTGAGAATCGCTTCCCTTCGAAGGTGAAGCTGTTTCTGTTCTTCCAAAGATACCAAAGATTCCATGGGAAACGTCTTCTGATATGGATTGGACACTCTCTGTTTTTCGCCATGACAAGCAAAAAGTGAATATTTGTGAAAACAGAGGACTGATCAAACCCGTTCTCAGGACTTGGGAGTTGAGATAGCACCCACAGCTGACGGGCTAGGGGCAGGAGAATAGGACATGATTTATTGATTCCCCTTCATACCCACAATATTGGCACATGTTATCCGGTTTCAACCCTCTTGAGGCAAGTCTAGTCGCCACAGGTAAGGCACCACTTATGGCTTTCCATATGAAGACTTTGATTTTAGGCACTGTCTGAATAGCCCAAACCTATTCTTTAAGGCCACTAAGAGATGGTTGAGCGAGAGCCTCCGAGATGACCACCGAATCGGAGTTTTGTGAAGCAACCCAATAGCCTGACTTGACTGAGAAATCACCACTTCTATTGAATTTCCGGCACCAAAAATCCTTATGAGATACCACTGGTTTGTTCGCTAAAATCAGATCAATGTCCGCTGGAAAGAAAAGATCCTCTAGCTTCTGTAAGTTCCAGCATCTGTTCGGCCCATCGATTAGATCATTGACCATTAGATTCACATCAATCAATGGATTTTTCATCCAAGGGGCCCTTTTCCTGTTGTCATCCAGCCAAGGATCAATCCAAACTTTGAGAGACTTCCCATTTCCCACCATTCGTTTTAGCCCTTTGGAAAGAAGGTCCCTCCCATGAAGGATGCTACTCCACGCATAGGAGGGTGGTCGAGAGCTCAATTCCGCTTCCAAGAATTCAGAGTTTAGGAAGTACCTGCTTTGAAGTAACCTGGCTAGGAGGCTTGACGGGGTCTGAAGGATTCTCCAAGCTTGTTTTGCTAGGAGAGCTTGGTTGACAAGTTCAATATCTTTGAAGCTTAGCCCTCCAAGATTTTTGGGAATGCAAAGTTTCTCCCAGCTTAACCACTGTATTTTCCTATGATGTTCAACACTACTCCACCAGAAATCTGACATAGCACTGGTCAGACTGTTACACACCGATAGGGGTAGACAGAAACATGACATTGCGAAAACAGGAAGAGCCATTGCCACAGCTTTTAGCAATGTTTCCATACCACCTTGTGACAGAGAACGAGCAAACCAGCCTGACAGCCTTGACTTGAGCCGATCTTTGATGTAGGCCAGCATCTCTGTTTTTTGAACCTGCAAAGCATTCTGGAAGCCCGAGATATTTCCCCGCTCCTCCTTCGTTTTCAATCCCAAGTTTCCTTTTGATCAATAGTTTCCTATCTTCTTGCACTTTATTCCCAAAAGTTAAGGATGACTTGGCACAATTGATTGTTTGCCCTGTTGCTAGGCCATACTCACACATAATTTGTTTTAAAGACTCACATTCTTCTTCATTAGCTTTGCAGAGAAAGAGGCTATCGTCTGCGAAAAGAAGATGATGGAAAGCTGGCCCATCTGGTGCAAACCGAATACCCGAGAGCGAGCCTTTTTTTTCTGCAACATTCAGGGTAAAGGTGAGTTCTTCAGTGCACAATACAAAGAGAAAAGGGGATAAGGGATCCCCATGACGCAACCCTCTTTGAGGGAAAATCATTCCATAAGGCTGATCATTTAACATAACTGAGCAGGTGACTGTTGATCATCCCCATGAAGCCATCTGCTCCCAGAGCGCTAGAAGGTTTGATTGAGAAGGCTGCACTCTTGATTTCCTCTGAAGAAACCGAGCTGATTAGCTGTTCGTTCATTGCCTGAGAAACCCGGGGTTGCATTCCATGGAAGTAATTATGAAACGAAACTGGATTTGAAGAGGTGAAAAGCTCCGTGAAATAATTGACATCCACTTCTCCTTTTGATGCTTCTGATCGTTGCTCATTACCATTCGAATCTACCAGTTTTTCAATCCCTTTTCGTGCTCTGTTAGACTTCACCGAGGCATGAAAGAACGTGGAATTACAGTCTCCCTCCTTTAGCCATTTCTCTCTACTTTTTTGTCTCTAGAACACTTCTTCTTCTTTGTAAGCAATTAGAAGATCTTTTTCAACATGTTCATCTGATGAGTAGAGGGGTAAGAAGAAGATTGCTCGGTTTCCAGGGCTGTCTGTAACTGATTGAGACTGTCCAAGGAATTTGTTGCTGAAGATTTTTTCCACTGACTCAGATTTTTCCTACAGCGACGGAGTTTATCTGACACTGAGTTAGCCAATGGAGGAAACATGGGGTTCCAAGCGCTGACTATTGATTCTTCCACATTCTTTTTAAACAGAAACCTCCTGTCAAACCTAAAAGTTCCCCGATAAGAATCTTGCGACGCTAGCAAATTCACCAAGATAGGTCTGTGATCAGAGCCTCTTTTGTCTAGGAAATATTGATTTGACATCGGAAACATTTTAAGCCACTCTTTATTCCCAAAACAACGATCTAATTTACATTGAACCCAGCATTAATACCTCATCCCTCCCCAAGAGAAGTCATTCCCATGGCTTGGTAAAACAGACATACCACAAGATTGAATCATATTACCAAAAAGCACAAAGGAGGAATCGCTTCTCAAAGGGCCTCCTGATTTTTCACCGCTGTGAAGAATTTCATTGAAGTCCCCTAGCATACACCAACAATCTTTCCTTGTGATGCCAACCCTTATGAGTCTCTCCCAAACCAAGTGTCTGAATTTTGGCGCCGGATCACCATAAACACAGGAGACAAAAAACTGAGCTGCCCCAAACTGAACATGCAGGTCAAGAAGATGCTTATCCACAAAGTTAAAGCCGATATTTACATTATTCTTCCAAAACAAAGCTAACCCACCACTTCTTCCTTCAGGCTCCACAGTATAGACACGATCGTAGCCTAGCCACTCCTGAAGGTCCACCAAAACATTACGAGAGTTCATCGTTTGCATTAGGAACAAAATTTCAGGAAAATAGTTTTTGCGTATTTCCTTGAGACGAGGAATCACCAAGTCCTGGACACGGCCCACTCCTTGGCAATTCCAGCTGAGAATCCTCATTAAGGATTGGACGGTCCCTCCTTTGGGACCACCTCTTTGGTGTTGCGTTTAGCAACCTTTGATGGGAGTTTAGCTTCATCAGCAGCTTTTCTTTTAGGTATGGGTGCAGTCACGATCTCTAGATCACGGTCTTTCAAGGTCTGCGATGTTGAAGCCCTTTGTTGTCTTTGAATTTTCGTTGGCCGTTTTCGGATTCCTCCTCTTCTCTGTTTTGTCCCGGAAGAACCTGCTTCCGAGGAAGAGGCTCTAAAAACCGTAGGACAGTTCAGATTGGGAAGGGATCCACCACCAGAGGCTTCTGAAGCAGCCTTTGAGATTGATAAAGCTTCAATATCTAGGCTTGGAGATGGCATAAAGTTTGTAGCCACCATTTCTGAATGTTTGTATAAAACCTCGGGAGTCCAGTTCAGAGGCAATCCAGCGTTTATTGCAGATGCCATTAGTTTCCCATGTAGATGATATTTTCCTTGACTTTTCGACCCCATATCGTTGTGTTGAAAGTCAAACACCAGCCCTTTTCCTTTATTGACATCAGCTATTACTATTGGTAGAGGTTCCATTTGCAACAAAGATTTTTGAGCCAGAGAATCATCAGCAATATTGGCGAGTGAAGATTTGACTCTTTCCTGTCTGATTAATCTTTCTGGACCATTCGCCACACTCAAATACTGCCTCATCTCTTGTAGGACGTCTGCTGCAATACGAGGCCGACCGGTTAGGGGATTCACCCCCACTTGATCTTCAGATATCACCCCAAACAGAGGGTCCGTTTCTTTTAAAAAGGCTTCTCTTTTCCCAGTTGATATCGATGAAAGACCAATCTCAGCTGATTTAGATGTTTGATTGTCCTGCACCAGCAATGGGCATCTTTCTTGATCGTGAGTTAATCTTTGACAGGAGTAGCATCGTTTCTGAATTCTTTCATAATCGTACAGAATGGTGACCACTTCACCTGATGGAGTTTCTATCTTTTTTTATCGCGCATGGGTTTGGAGATATCAAATCTGACCAGGACTCTAACATAATCCGTGAATTGCTCCTTTGAGGGGTCGAAGGCTACTTCAACAACTTGACCCGCAAACTCACCTAAATCCATAATAGCTTGGGTAGTGTAATGATTAACCGGAATGTTCCTTATTCGGACCCAAATCATGAGAAATTTCAAGTAATCCAGAGGAGGATTTTCTACCCATTTCTCTGTTGCCAGGGACCAGAAATTGTAAGAGTGAACTCCTTTTGCCAAAATATCAACTAGATCATGCTCATATTTGAAAACAAACTGAAATCTATCTCTAGTCAATGCTACACCTCTGACTCGGTCATAGAGCTGCCATTTACGAGGCATGTCTCGAATAAGCTTCGACATGTCTTGGCTTTCAGGGTTCAAAGCACGACCAATCAAGCTCAGCGCATTTCTTTCACTCGAAAAGTACTGCGGAAGGTCTGGGAGTTTGTAAGGTTCCTCTTCTTCTTCTATGGACATAACAAGAAGCTTTTTATCTAATTCAGCCGCCATCAAACCACAAACAATCTAAGACGATCCTAAGCCACCGAAAGTTCTATCAAAAACAAACCACTCTCTCAGAACCAGCTTGGACCTGATCGAAGTCGGAAACCTTGGGGATCTGCTCGTAGACAAGGGAATCAAAGAGGTAAGAGCTAGCCCATTGAAACGGATCGAAGAAAAATGAAGAATAGTGATGAAGTGACAGCGACCTTATCACCAAGAGACGGTCGAGATTACAAAAGCCAAAGGTTTAACGGATAAGATTGATTCCAAATTCTAGAAAGGTAAAAAACGAAGTCTCTTATTCAGATGAGAGTCTTGAGCCCAAAGGGGAGTCTTTTTTTTTAAACAGTGGTGAAATGCACGACGACAATAATTTTAGAGAAACAATTAACTTCATATATCATTTTAATTACGCATGGGCCGTAACGGGCTCATTTGGTTTGTCAGTTATGGGTTTAATGGCCCATATTTTCAGGGTTTATCGGAATTAGTCGCCGGCTCGCCGCCAAGCTATGGTCACGTTCTTGCTCTGTTTCTGCAGATGAGACAAGTGGAGTGAGATCGTAACCACGTGTTGATGCAACCGGCATGAAAGCAGTGATTACAGCTCGGCGAAACGACACTAGCTTTGTCTCCGTCGTCGTCGACGACCTCCGAGAGGCAAATGACACATTCGATGCCGTCGCCGTCTTTGAACGCCGACGTCAACAATTTCTTGATGATGAAAATAATCATACTAGAAGCTCATGACAAGATTTGCCAGAGGCCCAGAGCCCAACACAACAAAACAATAACAAAAAAAGAAGACACAATCGCCAAATGAATCCCTCAAGATTTTTTTAGAGTAATTATAAACCTCTCGCGTTAAAATTCATAAAAACTCTCTTTTTGCTTGTCGTTTTCATGGACATATACGTATTTATAGATAAACTCTTACTATCCCTTATTGGTATTAACTTGAAAAGTAAATAAATGTTATAACAATATTTAATTTTCCATAAATTATAGTACTAGATTGCCATTAGAGGATATTCTCAGAACAATCAATTTTTTATATTATTCTATTTAATATTTGGTATTCCAAATTCGGATCTTTCGTTTGTCCTCTCCTCTCTTTTTTGCAATTGAAATTTTGATTAATGATATCGATTTGTTTTTAACTTACATATCCTATTATATAACTCTTACTATCCCTTATTTTAATTTTTAACTAGGTTAGGATCTATGGACCCAAAAATATATTTTAAGATTTTTATCTAAATTCAAAATTTGTATATTTTAATACTAACATTATTAATTTTTTGTGTTTTTTGTAGCCTCTCAATTTAGGGAATGTTTTATCAAAAAAAATATTTCTCTCCGAATAAATAATTTTTTCTTCTTTTTCTTAACATAAAAGAAAAAAGGTTGTTGACAAAAAAAATAAAAATAAAATAAAATAAAATAAAATAGGGTTGTCAACAACTTTTCACCACTTTCGGATGAAAAAATATCAAAAAGTGGAAATTATATTTCAGCCGCAGCGTTTTTCCTCTTTTACCATTTGATATTTAAAAAAAATAACTAATCACACAATGAACAAATCACAACAAATAAACCAAGACCCTCAAATTCATTAAATGCTTAAAAAAAATACATGACAAGAATCTCAAAACTTCTTGTTCTTATTCTTGTTCTTGGCAGTGCATTCAACAGGCAAACCCGTAGAGAACCGTTTCTTGTCCTTGCAATAATTATAAACCATGAACTTCCTTTGAACCCATCTAAGAACTTTCTGGCTCGAAGAATCCATCCCTCTCTGCGAAAACCATTCGCTAGTACTGCTCGAAGAAGACGAGCCACCGGGACCACAAGGAGTAGTAGTCGTGGTTCCATTATCAATAGACCAGACACAAGCATTGTTGGAGTTGTAGTTCATGAAAGAGGCTACGAATGGTCCTTGTGACCAGTTTGTCTTGACCAAGCCTCCCCTCGTGGCCCAGTCATCTGCGTTCCATAGACTACCATACATTCTCATGGGTTGGCTCGTTGGATAAGCCACACCCATTGCTTCCAAATTCTTGAATTCTCTTATTGGCTTCCCATCAACATGGAACCTATTTAATATTTAAACCCAAGAAATTGTTCAAGAAATTATTTCAGTTCGATTTCTGAAAACACTAAAATTTTAGTTCATATCACTTAGTGAACATATCAAGTTTATCATTTGGATTGTCGTATATATGCTTACACTATATGACTCGGATTCCATAGAATAGAATAGTTGTGAAACTCAGCTGTAGGATCGAACCAAAGGTAGAATTGTTGCTCTCTATCACCTTTGCCTTGAGTGTAAACGTTAGTGTGGACAATGTATGGATCTCCACTAACATTCCCCAAGAACTCGAAATCGATCTCGTCCCATGTTAATCCTTGAGACTTCAACTACACACAAAAGAACCCCAAAATCTTCCATTCAATGTAACACAAGGTACTATAGATTTAAATTTTTATGTCTAGATAATTAAGAAGAACTTACATAGAAGGTAGTCACGGTCCCCGCTGAATTTCTCGGGACAAGTTTGATCTGCATATCGAATTTTCCGTACAGATACTCGGCTTTCGATTGAAACCCTGATCCCGAAGATTGATCAAGACCGAGATTTAGAAGAGTACCATTGTTCAAAACGTTTCCTCTACCGTCACCCCATGTTATGTCAATGTCTTGGCTGAAATCGTTAGCGTGTGCCACAAACAATACGTTTAAACCAACAAAAAGAGATATTGACATAACCAAAAGTGTTTGAGAAATCATTTGAAGTTTTGGACTTTTGGGTTTGCCACTTTTGGGAAGTCTTTTCTTGAAGATTTTAAGGTGGTTTAAGAGTTTGATTTGAGTTTGAGACACTCGTACGAATATTTGATTGGTGGGTATTTAGAGAGCAGATATAATGGGGTTTTGATTCTTTAATGATTAAATTAGTTTAATTTTTTAAAAGGGAAAAAGGTGAGATTAGTGTGGGTAATGTGAGAAGCGAACAGCCTGGAGAGCATAAACCAAAAGCTATAGTGCTATACATCTTAAACATTAGAAAGTAATTATTGTAAATGAGTTACATCCTAATCATAGCCGGCCCAATTTAAACATTTATGTTATAAAACTAATAAAAACACATAATATGTTAGGTAAAAATCAATTAAC
>OVAY01002042.1:0-15960 GCA_900406395.1 Kernera saxatilis | reverse complement strand
CTTGACGGCAAAGCATAGACTTCCATAGCTTCGACACACAACGAAACCTACCGATTGACTTTGCAGGCAGTCTCGAGAGTATCTCATAAACGAGATCAGTCGGGATGGAATCCGAACTTCCTCCTCTATTCATGATCGAGATTTATGAAATACAAATCATCGCAGAGACACTAGGGCTTTTATTTCGAGGTTTGGGTTTGATTTCGGTTTAAAGGCATAGGAGCCAGTTCGGTTCCGGTTCAAACCGGCTTAAAATTGAATCCGGTCGGTTTGACCTGATAAAAATTAGAATGTGCTCTATATCATGCAAGACACGTGACAAGTAAAAGTTACCAGGAGAAACAAATTCGAATAAGAAATTTAATTAGATGATGTTAAGAGAAAAGATATGTAGCCTCTGTTCAAGTGATGGATCCCTCTCTCGAATGCCTCTCATCTCTTTTATAATGAAAGTCGTAACGCTTCTTCCTAAATGTCTTTGCGATCTTAGTTCATTAATACGTAGATCGGCGAATCATAACAGCCAATCTCGCTCCTTAGCCTTTTTTCGTTCAAACTTGCGTGATAAACAGCTTGGGCCTCGGCCCTTCGCCCTTCGCCCTTCGCCCTGGACTCAGTCGTTTGGACTAACACCGAATTGGGCTTATTGAACTTTTCACCAACAATGCTGGTTTCACTTTACTCTTTGGTAAAACAACACTCAAACCAAGTCACTCATGACTCACCTCAAAAACAAGTATGCGCTTATGAAAATCAACCAATATATATATATATATACTGAAGACTCGGGATTCACGGCAGTCTACTTATGTATCTTGGTGAATCGTCTCAACAAAAAACCTCTTCTTCTCCATGAAGACGTGTGTAGTTCAGAAGATTCCAAAGATCCACTAAACCACATGGAACAATGTCATAAATAGATTGATTAAAATCCAAAATGCGATTAAGTACATTTGATTGTGTGCAAAAATATGATTTTTACATGAATTTTTTTATTTAAAAAAACAAAAAAAAAGGTTAGAGACCCAATGTTCACAAATACAAAAGCCTTTCAAGCTCGAGTCACAATGGCAAATAGCATGTTTAGTCCAGCCTCCTCCGCCACAACTTCTGCCGCCGTGAGTTCTCGTTCCGCTAAATTTCTCTGCGGCTTTATTCCCCGGAAAACCTTGGCTCCTTTTCGACTTGGCCAGCCTGCGATTGTGAGTCGCTCCTCTGTTTATGGATGTCTTCTTCTTTTCGTTTTTTTTTTATGGTTTAGTGTGATTTTCTGTGAGCAGGTCCACTGTATCTCCCTCCGTCCTAGCTTCTTTGCCGTCCGATCCATGGCTGAGTCTCAGACAGCTGCGAAGAACCCGCCTCAATCCTCTGAGCTTTCTGGTTACTTTCAATTTTCCACTGCAATTCAGATACAGGAATCGAATTTAAATTAGACATCTTTCAAAGAATTGATTCCTTAAAATCTTCAGGGTTTGCATTCCAGGAAAAAAGCAAGCTTTAATATCTTTGTCTGATAAGAGAGGCTTAGTTTCTCTTGGCAATGGTCTACAAGAGTTGGGGTAATTATCCCAGCATCAAGTCCTTGTGTTCTTCAGGGCAAAAAATCTAGCTTTCTTACTTTTTTTTTTTAATTGGATTGTTAGATACACCATTGTTTCTACTGGAGGAACTGCTTCTGCTTTAGAGAATGCTGGTTTATCAGTTACAAAAGTGGAGATGCTTACTCATTTCCCAGAAATGGTGAGTTTCTCTTAAAACCTCGCACATTTCTTGTTTCAAGTTTGGGCCTTTCAATTCTGTATCTTCCAAGTTCCAAACTTGTTGTGGTTTCATGAAATTATGGCGATTTTATGATTGTCCGGTCATTTTTGCTTATCGAAGCTTGATGGTCGTGTAAAAACATTGCACCCAAGCATACATGGCGGTATCCTCGCTAGGAGAGATATGAGGCATCATATGGAAGCTCTTGAAGAACATAGGATAGGTGAGGTTTTTTTTTCTTTTGACATTTTGATTTGGTTCTAAAGATTCTGTCTACAACATCGTCTTTACGCTGACTTTCTTTTATTTTCTAGGTACATTTGATGTGGTGGTTGTCAACTTGTATCCGTTTTATGATAAAGTTACTTCTGCCGGTGGAATTAGCTTCGAGGATGGGATTGAGAATATCGACATTGGTGGTCCTGCTATGATTAGAGCTGCTGCTAAGGTGTGTTATGCCGGTTTAGGATACAAGACATGTATATACATATGCAAACACATATTGTGATCTAAATGTGCTTATGTGTTGAACAGAACCACAAGGACGTTCTAATTGTTGTCGATTCAGAAGATTATCCTGCAGTTTTGGAGTATCTCAAAGGGGGCCTAAACGACCAACATTTCCGCAGAAAACTTGCTTGGAAGGCTTTTCAGCACGTTGCAGCTTATGATTCCGCGGTTTCAGAATGGCTATGGAAACAAACCGAAGGAGGTAAGTAATACTTTTCTGCTTTATTTGTTATGTGATTGTTTTAGTTCTTCCTTACACTATCTGATTTTGCAGCCTAAATTGGAGCTGTATGATTGTGTTAGACAATGAGATATTGCAAAACTTGTTTCTTAACTTACATTGATTGATATTTTTCATTTCTCATATCTCAGAGGAGAAGTTCCCTCCAAGCTTTACAGTTCCACTTTCACTAAAGAGTTCTCTTCGTTACGGTGAAAATCCTCATCAAAAGGCAGCTTTTTATGCTGACAAGAGCCTTGCTGAAGTTAATGCTGGTGGTATTGCCACCGCAATTCAGTACCATGGAAAGGTGACAAATTTCTTACCCGTAATGCTGTGGCCGTATTTGTCCTACTTTTCATGTAAATTTCAATATATATATATATATATATGTGGGTCGGTTTGTTGATAACTCAGAATCTGTTTTCTGGTTGAAGTTATGGACAAGTGATTAGATGCTTCATCCTTGTTGTACATGACTTCAGGTTACTTGTTAAGCAGTTGGTTGTATATGGTAATTGCAGGGGGAAGGATCTGGTTTAGTTGTTTCGCTTTAAGAAACAGAGTAGATAAGAATAGGTTGTTACAACAAGCTTTGTTGGTCATTGTTGATTCTTGCATGGGATCTCTCTCAATTGAGTAAGAGTCTCTGAATCTGCATTTTTTCAAGATAATGAATGTGCATTTACGTTTTCTGTTTGTTTCATCCATCTTATTTATGTCTCTGGTTAAGCTCAAAATCAAGTTTTCTTAAGTGTTTGGTGAATATTCCGAAGTTCTTATTGTTGATTCAAACGTCTTAACAAGTCTGTTTATGTAAATGATTCATAATATTGTTGTTCTTCTTTGTTCAGGAGATGTCATACAACAATTATCTTGATGCGGATGCTGCATGGAACTGCGTGTCTGAATTTGAAAACCCAACTTGTGTAGTTGTGAAGCACACAAATCCTTGTGGTGTAGCCTCCCGCAGTGATATTCTCGAGGCTTACCGTCTCGCTGTAAAAGCAGACCCAGTTAGTGCCTTTGGTGGTATTGTAGCCTTCAATGTTGAAATCGACGAGGTAACTTAAAACCAATTTATGTCACAAAAATCGAACTAAGCATTTGAACCATAACATAACTCAATCCTCCATTTGTCTTTATAGGTTCTTGCGAGGGAGATTCGAGAGTTCAGGAGTCCAACAGATGGAGAAACTAGAATGTTCTATGAAATCGTTGTAGCTCCAAGTTATACTGCTAAAGGTCTTGAAGTCCTGAAAGGAAAATCGAAAACCTTGAGGATACTCGAGGCAAAAAGAAACGATCACGGGAAGCTATCGCTCAGACAAGTTGGAGGCGGCTGGTTAGCTCAAAACTCAGATGACTTAACCCCAAAAGACATAAGCTTCAACGTTGTCTCGGATAAAAACCCGACTGAAACTGAGCTCGATGATGCCAAATTCGCTTGGCTTTGTGTCAAACATGTCAAGAGCAATGCCATTGTAATAGCAAAGGTTTGGCCTTTTTTTTCCTCTCCTTTCTTTTTCTTGATTCGGTTTTGATAAAAACGGTTTGTTTTGGATTCTTTTTGTTGTGGGTAAAGAACCATTGCATGTTGGGAATGGGAAGCGGACAACCGAATCGAGTAGAGAGTTTGAGAATAGCTTTTAGGAAAGCTGGTGAAGAAGCCAAAGGAGCTGCATTGGCCAGTGATGCGTTCTTCCCATTTGGTATTCAAAACCGTATTTTTTTGCCTCCTCGAAATGAATCGGTTTTTTGAATAGTAAAACAATCGATTCTAATGGCTTGTTTTGAATGGAATCAGCTTGGAAAGACGCGGTGGAGGAGGCGTGTGAGAAAGGGATAGGAGTGATTGCAGAACCAGGAGGAAGTATGAGAGATCAAGACGCTATAGATTGCTGCAACAAGTATGGAGTCTCTCTTCTCTTCACCAACGTTAGACACTTCCGCCATTAGATTTAATGATAATGGTCAAGGCTTACGAGCATGTTAGACATTCATTCACTACTAGAATTCTTAAGGACGTCTCTACAAGAAATCAAAAGTGGTAGATGATGTTGTAACATTGAAATCTTATGAGATATGATTCGCAATCCCTGAAGAACTGACCTTAACCCTTATCATAATTATTAGATATGTCACAAAAGATACAAAACGCCAAGATCTCTCTCTCTGAGGAAAATTTAATTAAAGTTTATATATAAACCACAAAAAAAAAACAAGAATACTAAGACGTCTCCAAAGAACCTTTAAACTTTATCATTATGAAAAGAGGAGTTTTATGAAAACCCGATTAGTGTGGGATCAAACATTATCTTGCTTTCAAGTAACGTGCAAGAAAATTAGAGCATGGAGGTGAAAACCTGAAAGAAAGTATGATAAGCCCACAAAATGATAGAACTCAATACGAAACCTGCGTAGATGAAAAGTCACATCACAGCCAAAATAGCCAATAACAACAAAATCTGACACTTGTCCTCACTCAAGGTTAGCTAATAATTCATACTTGTTCTGCATGAGGGTTGTTGGCTGCTTGTTCTTCACAGATGGAGCAGAGTTGCAGAGATCACGAGATCGTTCTGGTTGTGGCCTTTCCCTAATGATATTTAGGTCTTTGCTTGGCTTGAGTTGCTTTGGATCGTTAACATTAAGATCTTCCACATGGTCCACAAAAGCGTAAACTCTACTACCATTCTCCAAACCTTGGATTTCAACACGTTGGAGAGTGTTCCTTTCGGGACTGAAGTAGAATACATAAAAAGGTATAGATGTATAGGTATAGCCCATCGACAAAACAATTTCACCTGTTGCTGTCACTCCAGCAACGGAAAGATTAGTGTACGTATTCTCAGGCAAAGTGTAAACACATTTCGACCATTCATGTTTCTCGACATCCTCTAGAACCGCCACACGCAACTCATATGGATTGCTCGCATGCCTCCAACTAATCACACCTAATTTACCCTTATAGTTTATCAATGTAGTAGACCAATAACAAGTGATTTCTCCTCCGTCAATAAACTTGAATTTCTCTGACCTAACATCAAAGCAAACTAATACAGAAGACCTTTCATCATACATTTCCTTGGGTGCACCAAAGTAATACAAAACCCCATTGATGCATATCCCTTTGAAGTAAGGATCATGTTTTAAGGGACATTGGATCTTCCTCCACCTCATTTCTCCAGCTTCTACTGTCACAATTTGATGGTCATCATGAGACCATGAAAAAGCGATGAACAATACTTTGAATTGCTTGTCAATCGGATCAAACCCTAAAAAGTTATTCGACTTTCCGAGCCTTGCCGTCAGTTTAGGTAAGCTAGCATATTGTCTCGTTCTAGGGTTAAAAATAACAGGCACTGGATCCTCACTCTTTCTTGAGATCCGCATACTAGAGAAATAGATCCAACCAGAGGTAAAGCCACGAAAGTCTGCCCACATGTCTTGGTGAAACTTCATATGAAAATGGGTGGCTTCTACAAGATATGGATACTCAGCATGAGGCGACGAGTAGAAACTCCACTCAAAGCTTCTTGCGAGGGCGAATAAAAGACGTGGACGAGCCCATTGCCTGGTCAAGAACAACTCGGTGAAATATGGACCGCGAAGCATAGATCCCCATAGCTTCGACACGCAACAAAACCTCGCGATTGAATTTGGAGGCAATCTCGAGAGTATCTCAAAAACGAGATCAATCGGGACTGAATCTGAGCTCTCTCCTCTAATCATGATCGTTGCCATTTGCTGATCAAACGACAAAAAAAAAACATGGGAAGTCATCTCTATGACCAAACAAAAAAACGAAATAATATTCAACAATGATTAAACATCTTTAACTTCCTAATCCTTTATCACGTTATAGGATTAAGAAGAAGAAAAACTCACCGTGGAGAAAAACAGAGAGACTGACAAAACTGAAGGAAACCGGAGTGAGAGATGTCGAAACAAAACAACACCACCGTCGAGCTCGAGCGAGGATGTGTGACAATTAGGGTTTTTTTTATTTTATGTTGTTTAGATTATTATTTTTTATTAGGGGAAAACAAAAAAGTGGAGGTGCCTTCGAACTAAACCATCTGTACCAACTAATACTTGTGAAAGAAGTTATCACCCAAATACGGCTCCAAGCTGATGCGTCATGGGCTTCTACCCAGGGCCGGGCCTCATTATCTCAATTGAAGTCGAAATTGTTTTCCATTACGGTTTTGTATTCGACTATGATTTGGTATTTTTGGTTAAGCAAAACATAGGAATTGTTGTTGGTTCAAAGCAATTTAGATTTTGTTTTTTCTCCTAAAAGATATCTAGAATTCGAAACCATCTTAAAAAAAATTAATAATGACAATTTCTTTAGTGATTATTTTAATTTATTAAATAAATCATCTAGAATGAAATTAGGTTAGGTCCAGCTTTTACTGTTGGATTTAGCCGAGCCGTATTGGTTGCTTGGAGACTCTTAAATGAGACATTGACTTATACAAAAAACAGACATGGAAACAACACTTTATAGTCTATAACTCTATATACCCAAAAGTTTCAGAAACCAACTGAAAAATTTATTAGATATATATGTTACAATGGATACAAAACGCCAAACCTCTTTCACTCTCTCTCTTTCTCATGGAAGATTTTAAGTTTATATATAAACCACAGCCGGAAAGAAAAAAAATTAAAGAAAAAAACAAAGCAGATGAAAAAAAGAAGACATTTTATCACCAAAAGAAAATAAAAATCATTAGAGGGAGATCTCACAAGGTGCGTGAAACGTTCTTCCACGACAAATAGCTTCAAGATTTTCTCCAGCGTACGAGCACAATGGTGAAACCTCAACACCTAATTTATAATTTTATTCACATACAAGAAAAATATTATTCATAAGGATCAAAAGTTTAAAAAAAAAAAAACGAAAATGAGAAGACTATTTTTGGAGTTTTACCAGTTGCATATAAAGGCACAGAATGTGTTAGAAATCCACCAGCTGCTATGACCCAACGTGTGTGTAGCCTTAGAACCAAAAGCCTCGCACTTTCTGGTGTATCGAAATTCGACCCATTTGCATTCTTAACCGGTGCAAACTCTTCTTCTCTTAACACCTACGCATTGCTCAACCCAATCTCCAGTTTTTAATCTTTGGTTTGGTTTTTTTAGTTAGTGTTTTGTGTGTAAATAAAATAATGTAATTTACCTCAAAGAGCGCGGTTGAAGGAGCATACGGGAAAGAATCGAAAATGAATTGTTCTAGTTTCAATCCCATTGTGTATCCATTCATAGATGGTATCTTCTTCTCCGCCAAATGGTATCTGCCCAAAATTAACAATTTAACATAGCATTTTGATTGCGCGATTTCGATTGTGTTGAGGAGCTTACACGCTGTCTTTTTCTAGGCCGGTCGCTACTTGATTAAGGAAATCTAAAGTGAACATGTGTAAGCACACCTGATGACAAAGATATCAAACAAAAAACGTTTCATGAGCTTTTTCGCAATTTGAGATGAGTTTGTGAAATCCATAAGAAGAAGAAGAAAGAGAGAGGGAGAAAGGGTTTTTACGTTACTCCAGCAATATTGAAGACGTCCTGTTCGTTGGTTAATTGCAGAAGCCATAGACTGATCTAGCTCACTGTATTCAACTACAGTCAACGGTCCGCCTTTTCCTCTTCTAACAAATACTCCAACCTGTTCTTGAGGATATGCCTGTTTTTAACATACAAAAGAAAAACATTGAATCATCAAGAAGACGAAGTTTTAATGTTAACTTTCTGAATCACTGAGAATGTGTAAATCTTAGGTACCTTCCGCACAACTTTTGCAGCTGAAGCAGCCCCTTTGTCGATAAAGTATCCCAGAAATGTAGGATCAGCTACTCGAACCTGTTTTCCAAGATTCCACTTTATGACCGTGACAGAGTTGAGAAGATTAAGCAAATGTAAGGACTCAAGGTAGTTAGTACTGGAAAACTAACCAGGACATTGTCAACGCCATAGCAATCGACGTATTTAATCCCCCTAGAAGCCATATCCTCTAATAACCTTGAAGACTTTAGNNNGGGCTCAAGGTCAGGTTTATAGATACAATTGACGTTGGAAATTTCTGCCAACGAAACTGGAATATTATCAAAGTCTGCGTGATGCATGGGAATTGTTGCATTGGACAGGATAATAAGCTTAAGGATTTAAGACAAGTTCTTGAGGATTGGACGAATTTTTTCGCTAATGGTGACCGGAAAAGAGGGTTTCGACAGCCGAGGAATTGCCGGAGAAGTTTCAGGCGGATGTTTCACAGAAAGCGTAAAAGGAGGGGTTGATTCGGTTTTTTTTTATTTATGTTGGTGAAATGCAAGGCAAGATAGCCAAATGAAGAAAAAAAATAAAAATAAATAATGACCTATCCTGTTAAATACACACTAATATTCACTAGATTGAACTTGTCCCTATATTTCGTAGTTTGTTTGTTTTTGCGTTTAATGTTATGTGGGTGTTTCTCAAATAAAATCATAACTTTAAGTATCTTCTTAAGCAAAGTTTCTTTATGTAAACGCCAAACGCATAGGAATGAAATCCTTCCGTTTGCGTTAGACAGTTGCGTGTTGCTTTTGCAAAAATATTTATGAAAAATTGAAATCTTTCTATCTAAAAACTGTAGTTATTTAATAAAAAAAAGATCTCAAGTATCACGAACGCAAAATTGGCATAGAGATCCATCAACATATCCATCCATATATACTTCCTCTGTAAGTCTGTATCTTGTCTGGTTGGATCATTCTCTGGTATCTCCTAAGTCCTAATGAGCCAGATTTAGAAGGTTGTTCTTCTCCTCATATAGGATCTTCAAGCAGAATTTGTCCTTCCGCACCTACCTCATCCATTTGAGGAATCACTTCAACAGAATCATCCACTCCATGACCTTGTGCTCCATTGCGACATGATGCCGCTTCCTCGTTAAAATCAACTTCCATTGCACTTCCCACATGAGCAATGACATTACGCGTCATGTATTGGAGCCGAATTCCCCGGATTTGGATCCATAGTGGTATGCAATTACTAAATGTAATCCTAAGTTACAAAATTAATAAAGACCGTCCAACCATAGCTAGTTACTATCAAGCAGATCCAAATGAGGAATTAATTTTGCAAATTATATTTACCACGGAAGTGACTCTTATACGTTTGTAAGTGACATCATTTGTAGAAAAAAATATTTTATTATCTTATTGGCATTGATTCACTTTTATACGCCACACTGAAGTCACAAAAGGTAATTATCTTACCAGCTAATTTAATGACGTTCACGGTGCCTTGAAAACATATTCTCACCTACTTCTACTTTGTCAAAGAAATTAAATGTTTAACGCATACATATAGAGACGCAACCTTTTCACAACAATAGTTAATTCAGATCTCAGTTTTTATCAGACGCAATTTTTGAAATTCACATTTCATGTGTGCATTAATTTTACATGAGGAAAAACCACATTTTCAAACGTAAAAAAAAATTCAAACAAATGAAAAGTTTTTCTCTCGTTTGTTTTTGGAGTTTACCTTTACAATTAGCAAAAATATTTTTTTGCATGAAATACTTCAGGTTGTGGGTTTACTTAAGAAAATATACTCTAAATATAAACACAAACGCCAACACAAACAAACAATCGAAGATTTAATCTATACATTGCCACATTTCACACGCCATTGACCTGAGAATACACACGCATGAGTCCGGAAATGCTAGCTAATTAACTCTATAAACAATACTGAGATAAATATTTGACATAAGACTATAATGAAAAATGATCATCACTAAGAAAACGGCGGCCAGCTTTAGCTCCACCGTCAACAGCAGCGGTCTAGAGTCGCAGCCGCTGAAACAGATGTTGCCGCAAATTCAAGCAAAGTGGACAGAGCTTAAAAAGATTGTTTGTCTCTTGGTTTTGACAGTTTTGCTGTCTCTAGTTTTTTACCATTTGGCGTCACTTGTTCAGCCACCGCCTCTACCGTTGCCGCGGATTTCCAGCTTTTCTGCGTTCGTGCCACCGCCGATTACAGCCAAACAAAACTCTAACAACGCTGAAAACGTTAGTAACCAAATTTCATGATCTATACTAAGTTTACGTATGTTATATTTATCCTACAGTAGATAAATCTAGAAACTTTGTATTGAATTAGAATCAAACTTTAGCATTTTCAACCGGTCGTCATATTATAACAGTTGTATAATTAATAGATATTCTGTGATATATATTACTGTATACAAATGATATCTATTAGTTTTTTGTTTGGATGATAGTTTGAGGCTGAAGATAGGAGAAATTTGGCGAGAATCTTGAAGGAAGCATCGATGAAGGACAAGAAGACGGTGATAGTAACGATGATGAATCAGGCTTATGCCGAGCGGAACTCAACATTCGATGTGTTTCTCGAGGGCTTTCGAGTCGGCGAAGGCACAGAGAGGCTGCTCCGTCACGTTGTGGTGGTGTGTTTGGACGAGAAAGCTTACTCACGGTGCTTGGAGGTCTTTCCTCGCCGTTGCTTCTTGCTGAGGACTACCGGAATTGATTTCTCCGGCGAGAGGCTGTTCATGGTGGGGGATTATCTCGAGATGATGTGGCGCCGAACCGAGTTTTTGGGTTATTTGCTTAAGCTCGGATATAACTTCCTCTTCACGGTAGCTCTCTAAGCTCATCGAATGCTTTTATTTTTTGTTTCGGTTTTTGTTTGGTTATTTTTATTACAACTTGGTTATGAAAATTTATGACCGCACGAAAACTTTTGGTATGCTTATAAAATTAATGAAATTCATCGAGTTATATATAAGCAAATATTAGTTTGATTTTGATTTGATATTTCTTGTTTGGTTTGGTTTGATTTTTAATACCGCCTCCATCGATTTTAATATTGTTTTAGGACATGGATACAGTGTGGCTTCGAGATCCATTTCCTCGATTAATTGCGGATGTAGATTTTCAAATAGCTTGCGACGCCTTCAACGGAAATTCCAGCGACACACACAATTATGCCAATGGCGGATTCAAATTCGTCAATGCTAACCGCAGAACAATCGAGTTCTACAAGTATTGGTATGAGTCCAGACTAAGATTCCCCGGCAAAAACGAGCAGGACGTAATTAACAAGATCAAAGGCGATCAATACATCAGCAAAATCGGTCTCAAAATGAGGTTTCTCGACGCGACACACGTTGGAAATTTCTGCCAACGAAACTGGGACATTACCAAAGTTTGCGTGATGCATGGGAATTGTTGCATTGGACAGGATAATAAGGTCAAGGATTTGAGACAAGTTCTTGAGGATTGGACGGCTTATTTTTCCAATGAAGAGCGGAAAAGAGGGTTTCGTCAGCCGATGAATTGCCGGAGAAGTCTAAGACGGAGGCCTCACAAAAGGAGAGGATGATTTCGTTTTCTTGACGTTTGTGAAAGTAAAGCAAAATAGCCAAACGAGGAACAAAAATAAAGTTGTTAGTCCCAATAACATTTGAAACAATCAAGATTTAAGTTAATTCTTTGGTTCATATATTATTTATACATCCGATAAACTCAATTCTAATTTATTATAAAAAACAACGAAACAAGAATACTGTTTAGAGGGATCTTACAGAACCTCTTAATTGTATATATCATTACGAAAGAAGTCTGCCAACCAAATTGGGACATAATTCTGCAAAAATGCCAAAGAAAGTCAATAAATTTGTAGATGAAAAGTCTCACATCACATCCAAACTAGCTAGACTCTGTGTTACAAAGTTGAGATCCTCGACATGGTCTACAAAGACTTTAACTCTTCTACGATCCTCAGACGCTCCGAAACCTTGTATTTCAAAACTTTGGAGAGTTCTCCTTTCGGGGTTGAAGTAGAAAACATAAAACTGTCCTTTATATGAATAGTCCATAGACAAAACAATTTCACCTGTCGCAGTCACTCCAACGACGGAAACACGGTAGCCATAGTCTTCATTATTCTTCCAATAATTCCAAAAAGTGTTGACATATTCCTTGCAGCTACCTAAGTTATCCTCCCAAAAAGTGTCAAATTCCGACGATTCCGGTTTCTCGACATCCTTTATAACCCACATAAACAAGCGCCCTAGTAGCCGTTCATCATAGTAATCATAATGCCAAATAATCCCGCCTAATTTACCCTTATAGTTTATCAACATAGTACGAGGCTGATCACGCAAGAATTCTCTGTCTATAAACTTGAATTTCTCTGACCTAACATCAAAGCATACTATCACACGAGACTCTACACCAATTCGGAAACCCACGTAATACAAAACCCCATTGATGCATATCCCTTGACGCACAGGACGATGGTAATGGATCTTCCTCCACGAAACATTTCCAATTCCTAGTGTCAAAATTTGAGCCGGCTCTTTTTCATCATATAATGGAATGCTCATGGACAATATCTTGGATTGTTTGTCAATCGGATCATATCCTATAAAGCTTGTCCAACGTCTCTTCATCCTTCCTTCAGGTAAGCTCGCGTACCGTCCCGTGCTAGGGTTACATATCACAGGCAGTGGCATTGTATCCTTATCCTTTTTTGAGGTCCCCATGTAATGGAAATAGATCAAACCAGATGTAGGGCCACAAAATTTTGGCCACATGTCTCCAGTGAACTTCATGTGAAAATCGGCGGCTACTATAAGAGAAGACTTCTCATATGGATTCTGAGGCTGAGGCTGAGGCGACGAATAGAAGCTCCACCCATGGGCAAGTTCAACGGCGAATAAAAGACGTGGACGACCCCATGACCTGGTCAGGAACAACTCGGTGAAATATGGACGTCGAAGCATGGAACCCCATAGCTTCGACACGCAACGAAACCTCAAGATTGACTTGGCAGGCAATCTCG
Organism: Kernera saxatilis; assembly: GCA_900406395.1. Classification (NCBI taxonomy): domain Eukaryota; kingdom Viridiplantae; phylum Streptophyta; class Magnoliopsida; order Brassicales; family Brassicaceae; genus Kernera; species Kernera saxatilis. The sequence continues at coordinate 2,597 of OVAY01002042.1, read as the reverse complement.
AGAGTATCTCAAGAACGAGGTCAGTCGGGATGGAATCTGAAATTTCTCGTCTATTCACGATCGTTGAGTTCGCTGATCGGAAGGAGAGAGATATGGACAATCTCTTAAAGTTCGACCTAATTACATGATGTTAATCTCGTGGAGGTGGATTGAAGTATTGAACCTATTCAGGGTCGGCCTTTAGGCCCAAGAAGCATGGGCTTTAACTATCCAAATATTGTTAAAAGACGAGGACAAGCCGGTGAAGTTCGGCACGCCCATAGCAAATGACTTTGAAAGGAATTCTCGATAATGAGAGATTAGTCGGGATGGGTTCCAAGTTTTCTCCTATTTTCATAGAATTTGAAGATCGTTTATTGCCTTGGGACATGGTTGGCTTGTGTAGTAAGCAAGCTTGTTCTCACGGGAGAAGAGTAAAAAAACTAGGGTTGAAGATGAAAGCCGAAGTAAGTAACAGTTGAGGAAGATTAATGAAGGATGAGGATTAATGAAGGATGAGGATTAATGAAGGATGAGGATTAAGGAAGGCACGTGATACGTTTAAATGTTTAATAGTTACGACTTACGATAGAGAAACAAATCAGAACTAAAAGGAGATTATTAAGACTTGCAATTATCTTGGGGCTGCTCTTATCTTTTATTCTCTACTTGATCAGTAAATTAAATCGCTATCTATTTCATTTTTTTTTTTTTACATGTAGTTATGTATTTCCAATTTGGTTTAAGAAATTTACAGGACAGTTACTTGAAAATCATTTCAAAGAGAAAAAAACGTCTGAATAGAAATCTTTCTAATGTTTCGATTGATTTTGTTTTTTTTTTACATGTAGTTATTTATTTCCAATTTGGTTTAAGAAATTTTGTTTTTGATACAAATTCTATCTCAAATCCACTAGATTTAATTTTGGTTTCAAAGTTAAATTTCTATATATTATATTAAAATCTCTCCTAATTTTTATCGGAAAAGGGTTTAAATTACACGGTAATGCGTAAAATCTCTTTTTTTGGTTAAAATTTTGATAATGCGTAAAATCTTCATTACTAAGATAATCTTTTAATGTTAAAAAAAAATGTGTAATCTTTGACACTTTGAGTTATCCATAAACAAGGTAAACGTTCTTCGTCAGATGACGTTCAAGAAGCTGTGAATTACATCAAAGAGGTCAGCAACAAAAGAGATCGAATCAAGAGATCTATTATTACTCAAACATCTTCAACAAGAGAATGTTCTATAAGATCATTAGCATCAATATCATCTTCGCCATCATCAAATTGTTCTTGTATTGGAGACACACACATTGATTGGTGGTCAGGCCTTGTTAATTTGGTTGGAATATAGATCGTAGCAAGTTGCTGTTTCAGAAACGAATATTGTCTCTCAAGTGTTCTTCAACTTGTGGCTCAAGAACAATGCCTTATTAATGTTGTTGCATCTCAACTAGACTACACCAAAGATTCATACACACTACTGTTTCTTACAAAAGCTCTTGTATCACGAATTATTATTTCTCAAGTTCGTACTTGTTCTTCCGGAGGCTTGTCGGCTGCTTGTCCTTCACATAGACGTTGTGGTTTTGGCCTTTTCCTAATGATATTTAGGCCTTGGCTTGACTTGAGCTAAATTGCATCGTTCACATTAAGATCCTCTACATGGTCCAGAAGGCAGAAACTCTGACATTTCTCATGATAGTATTCTCCAAAACCTTGGATTTCAACAGTTAGGACTCCTTTCGGGATTTGAAGTAGAAAACATAAAAGGGTCAGATGTATGGTACATCGACAAAACAATTTCACCTGTAGCTGTCGCTCTAGCAAGAGTTTGAAACAAAGGCTGGTTCAAGTAAGAGATTGGCACATTGTATTTTCTATCTGACGTACACTGCAAGAAACTCTATTGGTGCTTAAGTTTCTTTCTTCGTTCCTGAGAGCCACCGAGAATCTTCTTAGTAGCCAAGAAACCTCTTACCAACGCCATTTTATGAAACTAAGTCTTGATTCTTAATCAGAGTTTTTCTTACACCGTCGCTAATCAATGTGTTTACTATTATCTTTAGAAGTCCAAATTAAATAAAATGCAAAAAGAAAGAAAGAAGCGTCTAAGTAACTGTGTAACATTACGAGAAAAAGAGTCTTATGAAAACGCAATGTGTGGGATAAAAACATTAGTTTGATCCTAAGTAACTGTGTAACACAATTAGGACATGAACATGATAACCAGAAAGAACAAAGTGCTAGAAGCCAACAGAGTGATAGCTAGGTTAGCCAATAATTCAAACTTGTTCTGCAGGAGGATTTTCGGCTGCTTGCTCTTCACAGATGGAGCAGAGTTGCAGAGGTCAGGGGATGTATGACGACATTCTGGTTTTGGCCTTTCCCTAATGATATTTAGGCCTTTGCTTGACTTGAGTAGCTTTGGATCGTTAACATTAAGATCGTCTAGGCTCGGCTTGTTCTTCACAGATGGAGCAGAGATGCTTGACTTGAGTAGCTTGTTAACATTGAGATCCTCGACATAGTCTACAAAAGCGTAAACATAACTATCTTTTTCCAAACCTTGGATTTCAACACGTTGGAGAGTGTTCCTTTCGGGATTGAAG
>OVAY01002041.1:0-21587 GCA_900406395.1 Kernera saxatilis | reverse complement strand
CAAGTAGATTATAAACAGCAAATTATTCCTATATTATCTTACACGAAAAATTTATGAAAATCTATACAAAGAAATTTTTTTTTTCCAATCTTAAATTGTGAATACAATTTTTTAAATTAAACATTGGTCTGCGGTGTACCGCGGGTTAAAACCTAGTAATTTTATTAAAACCAAGATGAAATACAGTTTTGAAACACATAATTAACCAGAAGCATAAAGCACAAACAAGGACAAGACAAAAACAGATCTGGACTACGACACCACGCCCACACAAAGGCTTAAGGACCCAAAGGTCGACAGAACCAAACCTATTCCAAATACGCATGCTATTATTGTGTTTTTGGCAAAACGAAAATACTACAATATAGAAATGTTCACGTTCTAAAATGCCTAATTTATGTTACTATATCATAAAAACAAATAGGTATGAGGGTCGTAGATGTAAGAGGTGTTAATAGACGGAGACATAAGCAAAATTAAACTTTTGCTCTTGTTTGAAGCCCACTGGACCAATATAGGCTTCAAAGTAAATGAGCACTTTTTCCCTCTCAATGAGTTTATTAGTTTTTTTGGGAAAAAAATCCAATTTATAAAGCTATTTAGTTTTGTATTGAACTAAACAACATAATATTAAGAAAAAAAATCGTGTTTTTAGAAAATCAAAATCTAAATAACTTGAATAGCTAATTTAATTAGATTTTAATTTAAAATAAAATAAAAACTAAGAAACTCCATATAATTTTTTTTGGTTGAAAACTTGAAATGGTAAATGTATTGATGAACAAAAACAAATGAGTTATTTACACATCTAAAGTTTACTTTGTCTTTTTTCTAAAGAAGGAGAGGCTTTTTTTTGGAACAAAATCGACGGAGTTTATTTGAAGTGAAAGGGTGATAATGTGATATGATACATGGAAAAAGAATAGTGCGTGGACCCCTTCATTATTGCAATATTTATTTAATTTGCATACTCTTTATTTGGTCAATCTTGCGTTGCCCTCCCATCTCCACTTCCTTTTTTTTTCTCTACATGCTTTGAAGTTTTCTTTTATTTTTTTTAAATCCACTTAAGTATCTTTTTTCATTATCCCCGCATATGTTTTATGGAGGACACACGTGTGAATTTCAACTTCAGTCGCAGATAGTAAAAACTAAAAACTAAAGATTGAAAATGATAATGTTGGAAATGGAAAACACTTTTGTACATCTTTGACATAAAAATTAATCATTAATATTCATTAGTCCTTACACCCGCACATTCTTTTTGGGCTGTCCGAATGAAGACACGCATGTAAGTTTTAATCAAACTTTGTAATTATTATTATGCATTCAAAATGAGATTGGAACCACCTTTTTCTTGTTTCTTTGGCGGCATGTTTACTCTTTTTTCGTCATTACTCTTTGGCGGTGACGGTGATGATGATGACTTTTGTATGGCGCTAGAATGGTTGGATTAACGTTGAATTTTGATTTCCATTATTTGGGATTGATAATCTGAATAATTAGCAAAATGAGTAAATTATATGGAAATCTAATGGTTAAAAAAAAACATTGTTTACACGTGTGGTCGATAAAAAGATGACCACAAAAGACTTGACTAATTCTTTTTTTTGGTCAACAGAGTTGACTAATTCATAATTATAATTTTTCTTAACTAAAAAAAACTTTGATGTAAAGCATGATGTCATATAAATGTACTACCATTCTTTCTATTAAGTTGAGATGTCCTTTTATTGCTTCTTCTCCACCATTACGTGCAAACCTAGACATTTATCCAAAACAATAAAAAAACATACTTCTTCTTTATAATTGAACACTATGACATTTTATGATATCTTCTTATCGTAATCAATATCTGGAATGGTGGATGGCCCGCTGAATTTTTTTTTTTTACCAAAGATGATTCAGATTTTTACCACCCGACTAATTTTTTAAGGGTGAGTGTAACCGTCGAGTAGTCTACTCACCTAGTTTTTAATGTATCTAAAGCATGACATCATTTCGACTGACAAAGTGATAATGATTTAGATAATTTCGCGTTCGAGAGAAATCGATTTTTGGTCTAGACCAACATAACTACTCTTCTCCAAATAGAAACCACTAGACCACCACCACTTGATTATGACCCACTGAATTTTTTTTCTCATTAACCATCTAAAATTCCATTCTATTTTGTTTTATTAACCATTAACTAATGGCTGATGCTAAAAATACCAAAAAAATTGTTTACACTAATTTAGTATTTTTTCTTATAAAATAACATAAAGTTGAATCGTGGATATGATGGCCACGTAGTATGAACTTTTCTTAATTAGCAAAAGCATTAACAGAAGATTCAAAAAAAAAAAAAAAACATTAACAGAAGCTTCACCGGCATAGCCGAGCCTCTCGAAAGTATTAAATAAACAACTAAAAAAGGAAAAGTGCTAACTAAAAGTTTTGATACTCTTTATCAAAAAAAAACAAAAAAAGGTCTTGATACTTATTCTTTTCAATAATTTTAAGGACCTGCTTTTGTGAAATATTCCAAGGCCCAAGCTTTGTTTGGTCCGGAGAAAGTGAGCAACACGGTTCGAACAAAGTGAGTAATAGCCGTTGTTTCAGGACCGTTTAGTGACTTTTTTTGTTCTTTTTCCGTCAAAGATGGTTTAATGAGTAAAATATATCATATAATATAGATTATTCATATAATGTTTTAATGAACATATGCGCGTAGACATACAATTATGTACAAGTTATTATGATGTACATACATACAGATTGATGTACATACATACACCCAACTTTGCAGAAAATGACATTTCGTGATGGAACCATTCATCAATTAAGATTTTGAAGTTGCTCAAAACGACAAAAATGGTCTACTTAGAGTTTTAATTAATCGACAATTGAGAATATTAATTTATTTAATGATTACGTAGTCTTTATACAATAGTATTTGTCTATTTTGGTCGCCGTAATACGGATATACCTACTCTCTATATACGGCTGTCTAAAAACGATTGTTAGAGTGGGGACAAACACAATCTTTACAATCACATTTATTTAATTGCATTATTAATCATTTTAGATTCTAGTTGGGATGTTGAACAACTCACCATGCTGTATAATTAAACAGCACGTTACTTTTAAAATGATTACAATGAGATACTTTGCCCCCGAAGCAATTTAGAGTAATTTGCTAAAACATCAAAATTGGGATTATATAACCTTTGAGAGACAAAATTTAATATGTTTTAAATTGTTGATACGTCGCGTTGGCGACTGATTATTCATCTTTAATTAAACGTACGTGCACTTGCTTATTCTTGATTATAAAAACATATATTACTCATTGCATCAAGTTGATGTCTTACTCAATTGATCTATGAATAAATGAACGGATTGGTTAAGAAATACAAAGTAACTCATTTTTACTCTAGTTTGATTTAGAGAAAAAGTTGTCAATCCAAATCTCAAATCCTAGCAATTTTTGTTTTGTTTTTTTTATGGTCGCAGCGAAAGTAAATCAAGAATCTTTTTGGTTTGTTCATTGAAAGTGATTATGATTAATAATATTTAATTTATGAAATATTACTTAATATATTATTTCATTATTTATTATAACCAATTTAATCCTCATGTCATATTATATTAGATCTAAACTTTTTTTCTCAACACATAAACTTTAATTAGATTAATCTGAAAATGAAAATCTATTGCGGGGTTTGAGATTCTAGAAAATAAAAAAATGAAGATATCTAGTAATACGAACCAAATCGGCTGTAAGTGACTAATTCAAATGACGTCATATATATTTCAACATAATTTATCACTTCTTTAAATAAATGGACATACTACATTGCAACATTTTCATTAGACAAATCAATTATTTCAGCAACAAGTTTGTTAGTCAGACCTATCCCTTAAAAACTGTAACGATTATGTTAATACCATAGTTGCTCACGATTGGTTTGTCCGATTTATGGTACAGACGATTTTTTTTTTATTTATAAAAACAACAATAATATTAAATACAGTAAAACAAAATACAAGTATTCAAAAGAAACATAAATACCAAAAAAAAGAAACATAAATACCACAAACGTTTAAACAAAATGAAGACGACATAAGAAACACTCAAGATCTGCTGCATATCTTATGTTCTTTTTCAGCAATTAAATTCGACGTAACTGTAACCATAAATACAATAATTATAACTTGTAAGTATATATAACTTTATTTTTTGAATATGGATCATCTGAAAAAGATATATATACAAAACATGTAAGGTGATATGTGTAAACATCGTCGTTGATGTGTTATTTTTCGTTTTGTTGGTACGCTATAAATCTAAACCAACCTAAACCGACTTAAACCAATCAAGATTGGAGGTGGTGAAAATTTATAACCATAGGCTTTGGGAGTATCTGTGTCGACGGTTTCGATGGACACGTGTGGACAAGCTCTGCACGTGCCGCCAGGTGTTCACTCAAAACTCTAGAAACCGTTGGATATATGATCTGACGGTCTAAAACGTCTATTCCTCAGCCATTCATCAACCCCATCGGCAGCGTATTGGAATTACCAAAAAAGCCAACTGGCCCCACGTGTCTTATGGAGTCGACTCCTCTGTTTGCAGGGGCAGTAATGTACTTTAACCTGGACTCCTGGGTACACCTAAAAGTCACGGCCACATGGCTGGTGAGACAGACATGCAACCAGTATGCTGCTCCTTCTGAATCGTCGATTTAAATAGATACAGCTCTGGATCTCGCCACGTGTCACCGTGATTATGGAAACTCGTCACAGTCCCGTGAGTGCAGAGTCACCCGAATACTAAACAGCTGCAAGCTTTAAAAACCTTCTCATCCTTCTCCTCAGGCCTCCTCTTCTTAATCACACCATGAAAGTTCAGAGAAACTGAGAATAAAACGAAGTTCGAATTTGGTCAGCACTGATCTTTACGAAGATGGTTTCGGTGGAGGATCCGTTATCCCATTCGAATTCCACCCGCTTCCCGTTAACAACAGACTTCTACGGTTCATCTTCGCCGTCGGCGGCGAGGATACACCGTCAAGCTGGCCGGTCTATGAGGACGGTAAGATCTAATTTCTACCAAAGCGGCGATCAATCCTGCTCATTCGTAAGCTCCGTCGGCGGCGATAAATCGGGGTATGCGTCAGAGTACCTGTCGGATTCCGTCATTGATATGAGGCTCGGCGAGCTTGCTTTGAAAAACAGTAACTCAGTCAATTCAAGTGCTTCCTCAGTTAAAGAAGAAGCGTTTCTAGACATTTCTCAGGCGTTTAGTGATTTTTCCGCTTGTAGTAGTGATATCTCCGGCGAGCTACATCGTCTCGCTTGCTTGCCGTCCCCGGATACCGAGAGAAAGGAGAAAGTCGGAGATAACGAAGCGCAAGATCCAGAACTGGAGAGGGAGCCTTGTCTAGGGTTTCTGCAGAGGGAAAACTTCTCTACGGAGATTATCGAGTGTATTTCGCCGGAAGATCTGCAGCCAACGGTGAAACTCTGCATCGACGGGCTTCGCTCCTCTTCGGTGGCCATAAAGCGATCTGCTGCGGCGAAGCTGCGGCTCCTGGCGAAGAATCGGGCGGATAACCGTGTGCTGATAGGGGAATCTGGAGCCATTCAAGCTCTGATCCCACTTCTTCGTTGCAACGATCCATGGACACAGGAGCACGCAGTCACAGCTCTCCTGAATCTCTCTCTGCACGACCAGAACAAAGCCGTAATCGCAGCAGGAGGAGCAATTAAATCTCTAGTGTGGGTACTCAAAACGGGGACGGAGACTTCAAAGCAGAACGCCGCGTGCGCGTTGCTCAGCCTGGCGCTCGTGGAGGAGAACAAAGGCTCAATAGGTGCCTGCGGTGCGATTCCGCCGCTGGTTTCTCTTCTGCTGAACGGATCTTGCAGGGGAAAGAAGGACGCGCTGACGACGCTCTACAAGCTGTGCACGCTTCAGCAAAACAAGGAGAGAACGGTCACCGCCGGAGCGGTGAAGCCGTTGGTGGACCTCGTGGCGGAGGAAGGGACTGGAATGGCGGAGAAGGCGATGGTGATTCTAAGCAGCCTGGCTGCGATCGAAGAAGGCAAAGAAGCCATAGTCGAGGAAGGAGGGATCGCAGCACTCGTGGAAGCCATCGAGGATGGATCGGTGAAGGGGAAAGAATTTGCGGTCTTGACACTGTTGCAGCTTTGTGCTGATAGCGTTAGAAACCGTGGGTTGCTTGTGAGGGAAGGCGCGATTCCTCCGCTTGTGGGTCTCTCGCAGAGCGGCAGCGTCAGCGTTAGAGCCAAGCGCAAGGTAAGAACTTAGCTATTTTTCTGATCTCCCATTTCATCTCTTTCGTTTAGCTTGAGATAAAACCACTGGGAGTCTCCTGTTACGGTTTGGAGTTGTTGTTAAGCAGTGATGTGTCTTATGTTCCACTCATTTCTTTTGAGATCTTTCGGTTGTACTTAAGTGTATTTGGAACTATCAGATCTAGTTTTTGTTTTCGTAGTAGATCCATTTGGTAATGTGATGCGAATTCCATTGATTAGGAGGGTCATCTTTGACTGGTAGGATTTATGAAAAGCTTGAACCTTATCAATTGTCATCGTTTTCTATGGTGTAGGCAGAAAGACTTCTGGGGTATCTTAGGGAGCCAAGGAAGGAGGGATGTTCATCAAGCCCTTGAAATGTATTTGCATGGTTCCTTTGAATGCAACCATGTGGAGGTTTCATCAGTCTAGTATGTATATACTGAGTGTATGTTTGGTGGTTTTGTATAGCGTCTTGGTGTAGACTGTAAAGGGAGATCAAGATGAGTCCCAGAAAACTTGACTGACTTTGATCTTTCATGTATTGATGTTAAGCTTAGTTTTTGAGGGTTTCAAGGGAGTGCTATTTGGATTACAAGTCTAGCATTCAGGTTTTTGGTGTGAGGGGTGGAATATGCTGATTTTTAAGGCAAAAAGCTTGTAGCGTCGGCAAATGATTGTTCAAGAACAAAGCGATTTTAATTGATATATATTGATCAATTTGTTTTACTCTATCCGGATCAATTGTTGTTGGATCTTGTCGGTGTTTGTGGATCTGTGTATGTCTATGAGACGGTGGTGGATCTGGAAGATGATTTGTGTGTCAGCATACCTGGCACCGCTTGTAATGTCGTGTCCTACAATAGTAATGGTTAAGCGTTGAATCACTAGTTTGTCCCACCACATAGACAACGTTGAAACAGTAGTTTGTCCCACCACATAGACAATGATAGTTATGGCTGCCTCGAAAGTTAATATATTTCACTTATTAACTTTTGAGGCTTTTGGCTACACAAAGTTGTCTGCCTTATTTAGAGACGTATGCTATTGCAAATTCACGTTAGTAGAGAAGTTTTGTTTTGAATAATAATGAATTCTTTGAGGTTTTAAGAGGTCTTGATATTACGTATTCGCTTCCGATTTCATACAATATAGAAACTGGATTTGGTTTGCAACAATAATAAGAAAAGAGCGAGAAAGAGAAAGTGGCCATATCATCTTAAGCCGTATCAACATCTTTGCCCTTGTTCTTCCGCCACAAGAGACTGGGCTTGTAGCCGACCTCGAGCAATTTCTCGACCTCCTCAAACTGAAGTCCTTTGGTCTCAGGCACGAGCAGCCATATGAAGAAGAGCCCGACTGCGGAGAAGCCGGCAAAAAGAAGGAAGGTCCCAGAGGAGCCGAGAGCATGAGTGAGTGAGAGGAAGCTCTCGCTAACAATGAGATTGGAGACCCAATTCGCAACGGCGGCTATCCCTCCGCCAAGACCTCTATATCTGAGCGGATAGATCTCAGAGTTAACAATCCATGGGACAGTGCCCATACCTGGTGCATACACTACGATGTATAATCCCAAAAACACTATTGCTAAGAATCCAAACTTGCTTGGGCATCCATCTTTGAAGTATGTTCTTCCTCTTGTGTTGCAAGTCGCTTTCATGTCGTCCGATAACACAACGCATGCTCCTGGAGCATACGGCGTTACTCCGCTCGCACAGAATCCACATTCGGACCTGAGACACTTCATGCAGTTCCACCTCGAGGGAGGAGCGTTCGCGCCAGTGAGCGGTACAAACGCTGGACAAGTAGCATTCGGAGCAAACGTGGTGGACTCCATTGCATCGATCTTAGGGGCGTGAATGGCCGCTTGTGAGAACACCGAGGCTAAGATGATAAGACATGTGATGATCCCAAACATAGAGATGATCATCAGCTTCCTTCTACCGTACCGATCCACAAACATCATGCTCACGATCGAACCAATAGCGTTCAGACCAGAAGTTATGAGAGACAAGGCCATGGCCGTCTTGTTTGAGGCGTAACCAGCGAATTGGACAATGGAGGGACTGTAGTACATGACGGTGTTGATCCCCACGAACTGTTGTGCCACTTGCACTGTGATACCTGCCGCTAGTCCACGTCGGACGACGGGATTTGCGAAGGCTCCTTTGAGTTTGGCGACGAAACTGTCTCCGATGATTGCCTCGTCCGCTTTCTCAATCTCCACTGACTCTTTCAAAGCGTCCATCTCCGCCTCCACTTCATCCGCCGGGTAAATTCTCTCAAGAATTGCTCTCGATTCCGCGATCCTGTCCTTTCTGTATAGCCACCGTGGAGACTCCGGCAACGACAGCATTAGCACAAACTGCACTATCGCCGGAACTCCAGCTACTCCCAACATCCATCTCCATGTACCCGGAGTCTGTTAATTTACATTTTCAATCAAAATCAGAGGTTATTACACAAAAAGTTTGAAGCTTTATTTGTTTATCATCATCAATCTCATCACTTACATGTACGAAGGCGAGATTGATGAGGTAAGAGAAGAATTGTCCTCCGGTGATGAGAAGACCGTTGGTGCTAACAAGTGCGCCTCTAATTCTCGCCGGAGAGGCTTCCGAGATGTAAAGCGGCGAAGTCATCGAAGCCATACCAACGCCGAATCCGACGAAGATTCTCCCGACGATGATGACCCAAGGAGCCGGAGCAAATGCCATCACGATGGCGCCGATCAGGAAAAGAACATCGGCGATCAGAATCGACATCCTCCTTCCGAACCTATCGTTGATCCAACCTCCGACGGCAGCTCCGACGATGGCTCCGGCCACCGCCATGCTGACGATAGTCGACTGAAGCCATGTTTTCCTATCGACTTCGTCGAAATCCTCTCTGATGAAGAGAAGAGCCCCCGAGATGACTCCGGTGTCGTATCCGAAGAGAAGACCTCCAATTCCGGCGGAGAGAGCAAGCCGCATGATGTAAGGCGTCTTCCATGTCGTTCTCCAACACTCCGTGAACTCTGTTTTGTCTGCTTTCGCTATTCCTCCTTCCACCATCTTTGTTTTTCTGATTTCCTCCTCCGAATGAGATTCTTTCTCTCAGTAATCTAAAGGAAGAGAGAAAAGGAGAGATTCTCACTCGTTTTTCCTGTGATGCCATTAACAAAACCCAGAAATGTTAAAATATAAAGAAGAGATTTAATGAATATCGAAGCGGGAATCTGGAATTCTCTATCATTAAAGCTTTTGAGATTTTCTTTTGTTCCTTCCCGTTTAAAAACACATCTTACAGTCAAAAAACACATAGATAGATCAGGACAAAAAACATAAAAAAATTACGTCAATTCTCAAAAATACCACATTTTTAAATTTGTGTTCCAAAAATACCATAACAAATTTATTTTTCCGAAAATACCATTTTTAGTTTTAATTTTCAAAAATACCACAAAACATAAACTTAACCTTAAACCCTCAAAACTAAACCCTAAACCTTCAAAATTAAACCCTAAATCTTCAAAACTAAACCTTAACTCTTCAAAACTATATCTTAAACTTAAATTAGTGAACCCAAACCAAAAAAATTAAATTATAAACTCTTAAAAATTGGTTTTAGTTTTGTGTTATTTTTGGAAACAATAAGCTAATGGTGATATTTATGGAAAAATAAAATTGTTGTGGTATTTTTGGAACACAAACTTAAAAATGTGATATTTTATGGAATTACTTATAAAAAAACAAAAACAAAAGACATCGTTTGAAAATCTTCGAGTCCCACCAGAGAGATTAATTACTCAGAAAAATGCTACGATGGAATCTTTAGAATAGACATACGAGTAAAGATGAGAGGACAGAAGATGAGAGGAACTGGATAAGATTCTCCTAATTATAAAAGTTTAATAAGTGGGACCTACATAGCCTAATCTCTTTGACTATCTCGTCGAAATCTACGATGTTTAGTTCCGATTTTCACGAGATTCTGGGTAAAAGGATATTAAAAGGTCTCTTTTTCTCGTGGATTATCTCTTCTTTTTTTGGAGATCTATATACTTTTTATGACCCGATACATACTCGAAATTGAATAAATTTATTTGGAGTGGATAATCTCTAGCTGACTACTATCTATGTGAATTTACTACCCTAATCTCGGATCACATTTGTTATCTCTACCAAAAGATAGCCTTCTAGATCAATACTTAACTTTTAATAACTGTATTATGATGGTGCAAATCCAAAGCGTAAAAACATGAGTCCATCTAAATCCTATATTACATAGGCCACACAATTTAAATACTTTTAATTTCGACCTCGCATGCTGAAAAAAAATATTAGAAAATGAAAGTGAGCTGAACAAAAAAACTAGTAATATTTGTTTTCACCAGAAACATAATGTGAAAGAGGTTATTTCTTCAAATTACATCAGCCACATTTGTAAAGCAGGGAGAATTTTACCTGGGCAATAATAAACACTGATGATTTTCCAAATCTCTTATCGATTTTTTTTTTTTTGAATTCTTAGGGAAGATGTTTAGTGTTTCAGTTAACACTTTGAAACAAAAAACATCAATTTTTAACTCTTGCGGATGCGCAAAACTGTATTTATAGAGAATAAACTCAGATTGAACTACTAAATTAGTAATATAAAGAAGAGAAAAAAGAGAGAGATAATACTGACAACTTGATGGTAAAACAAGTGGTATAATATCCAGTAATTGAGGAATAACTTTAGGTAAATATTTGGGATAAGAACGATTCACTAGAAAAATGGTAATATTTAGTGGTTGTGTTTTGTTCTCAATCCTATAGTTAAGTAACAGTATCTCCTAAAGTTGTGTTAGTTAGAAACAGTAATAGTTGGACCTGGCTATTTTTGCTATTTGAAGTGAACAACATAAAATAGAGATGTAAGAAAATTCTTCGCACGAGTAAACTGACAGTTAGCCGTGTGTTTCAACCCAATACTGAGTCAAACTTTGCTGTTTAACATCATGTGTACCGTTTATATTGATTGAGAGAGGTAAAATATAAAATATACACACTTTAGGATCCTTCAGTTAAAGAAGGCAAGATACTGAGCTATCTAAGCTAAGAACAGATCAATCTTGCTGCAGAGTGATATAAATTTGGCTCGAGAGAGTGGTTTGGTAAACGCATCAACCAATTGGTTGGCACATGAGACATATGTGACTTGTAAATGGTTCCAATGATAAGTTTTTTATCAAAACAAAAAAAAATGATAAAGTGTTATTTTCATATCTGTTTTAAAGTTTAATCCCACATGGTATGCTGATCTTAATCTAGTTTTAAAGTAATGTAAAAATATCTGTTTTATATTGTTTGTTTTAAAGTTTAATCTCACATGATACGCTGATCTTAATCTAGTTTTAAAGTAATGTAAAATTATTTTTGTTGATACAAAAATATAATGGAGAAAAAATTTAAAAAGACATTGTCAAGAGTGGGATTTGAACCCACGCCCTTTCGGACCAGCACCTGAAGCTGGCGCCTTAGACCAACTCGGCCATCTTGACTTTTGATATATCTGTATACAAATATTTATTTGTAATAAATAAACAGTTAAACCCTTTCTTCTGTGCTTCAGTCCTTGACCCCTAAACTCGAGAAATTTAATTGAAAGGCACAATTTCTCCGGTGACGATCGATTTCATCTCCTCTGGTTATCGGAGGGAATGTTAATCTCGTCTTCTGTTTCTCACAAATCCCAGTCTTTTGCAATCTGCTTCTCTTCCAACTCAAACTCCATTTTCTTTAAATCCCGACTTTTGAGCAATTTCGGCTTCACGCTGAACAGGCTTGCGATGGTTTCCACTCGGGAGTTACAGACCGAGGCGTCTCAGTCATTGTCCTCGTCGGATTCCGGCGAGATACAGGTTTTAGCTGGTCCTATGTTTTCCGGCAAAGCGACGACGATCTTACGCCGGATGCTGACAGAGAGGAGAATTGGCAGGTTTTTCATCTCAAATCCTATAATAGTCCGAGATGCATTTTATGGATTTTTTTTTTCGTTGATGATTCTGGTCTCGCGTTTTCCTGGAGCGAGAATTGTTTCTTGTAATCTACTGCGTCTAAGTTGAAATCTCATATCTTAATTCTTTCGTCACGTATGAATGCTGAACCCTGTTATAATTCTGCTTGAAATTGACTATGGTCATCTCTTATGAGGTCGTAAAGTCTGAAGCTTCCATTGACAGATCAAAGTTTGGTTCACCTGTAACATGTTCTAGCTTTCAGGTGGAGCATCAGAGAAAGAAAGAGCAGCTGGATAAGACATTAAAGGGTCTGTGTATTACGGGGAGATTGAAAGAAGCTGTTGGGCTATTATGTTGTAGCGGGTTACAAGTCGAGCCCAAGACTTATGCTGTGCTGTTGCAGGAATGCAAACAAAGGAAGGAATATGTAAAAGGGAAACGGATACATGCTCATATGGTTGTGGTAGGATTTGCTCCGAACGAGTATCTGAAAGTCAAGTTGTTAATACTGTACGCCTTATCAGGGGATCTTCAAACAGCTGGGATTCTCTTTCGTTGTTTGCAATTGCGGGATTTGATCCCGTGGAACGCAATGATATCTGGGTATGTGCAAAAGGGTCTTGAACAAGAAGGGCTTTACATGTATTATGATATGAGACACCACAGATTAGTTCCGGATCAGTATACCTTTGCTTCAGTGTTTAGAGCGTGCTCTGCGTTAGCATCGCTGGAACACGGAATGAGAGCCCACGCTGTCATGATAAAGATTCATATCAAGTCGAACATTATAGTCAATAGTGCCCTTGTTGATATGTACTTCAAATGCAGTAGTGTCTCTGATGGGCACAAAGTATTTGATCAATTTTCCACCAGAAACGTGATTACGTGGACCTCATTGATGTCTGGATATGGGTATCATGGACAAGTTTCAGAGGTGTTAAAATGCTTTGATAAGATGAAGGAAGAAGGTTGTAGACCAAATTCTGTCACATTTTTGGTGGTTCTCACTGCGTGTAGCCATGGAGGTTTAGTTGATGAAGGTCAGGAGCATTTTAATTCAATGAAGAGAGATTACGGGATTGAACCTGAGGGACAACACTATGCAGCTATGGTTGATATCTTAGGGCGTGCTGGTAGGCTACAAGAAGCGTATGAGTTTTTAATGAAGTCACCGTGCAAGAAGCATGCTCCGGTATGGGGCTCTTTACTTGGGGCATGCAGGAATCATGGGAATGTGAAACTGCTAGAACTCGCAGCTACAAAATATTTCGAGTTGGATCCGACAAATGGGGGGAATTACGTGGTGTTTGCCAATGGATTCGCGAGTTGTGGATTGTTGGATGCTGCCTCAAAGGTTAGGAGGAGAATGGAGAATGCAGGAGTGAAAAAAGATCCCGGGTATAGCCAGATCGAATTACAAGGGGAAGTTCATAGATTCATGAAGGATGATAAGTCTCACAGACTCTCTGGAAAGATATATAACAAGGTCCAAGAGATGACTTCACTTTTCATGGATGTTGACTACTATCTAGATGGCTTAGACGCTAGCTGTTCTGTTTGATGGATTGTTTGTCATCTTCTCTCGCATTGTGTGACCAAAACGATTAGCTGAAAGAAATGTGTTTCCAAAACGATTAGCTGTAGCATTCAGTGAAGTCAATATTGAGTGATAATGGAGAAGTTCCATTGCTAGGCTCTGGCAAATCAGTCGACACAAGTTTTGGTTTGGATGGCTATAAACCAGTAAGTTGGGAGCTCTAAGTATATGGGTTTAGCTGGAGAATGTGATTTGTAAATAAGTGAAAATGGTGGTCTGAATTTGGATTCAGAAGGAGCAGATTCTTGGAGAATGTAAATACTAAATAGGCTCCTATTCTCATTTCAAACTAGTGATAGAATTGGGGCATGTAAAGAGAGGCTCAGATAAAAAAATTGGGTAGAGAACATTCTCAGCGCATAATCCTTTTACGGATCTATGTCAGAATGGTGCATGAATTTTTCGTGTTTCTTGCTATTAACACTTAAGATATCATCAGAATGGTGCATGACTTTCTCGTGTTTCTTGCTATTAAAACTTACGATATCATCACTCTGATCAGATTCAACTAAGGGAACACTATTGGCTCCGGAATCAGAAGGGGAGGACATTGTTGCTTTGTTGCCTCTGGTGATTGGTTGGTTCTGAGAGTCCATGCCTTTCCCTCTCATCTTCGCTCAGAGATTGTCTTCTTTCTATGTCCATGCCTTAGACGCCACCTTTCCATTTCCTGCTCCTCCCCATTCCCTCTCGATTTCACTCTATTTTCCCCCATTCTATTTGTAACGCTCCGGAAATTCCAAGAAAATTACCAAAAAATAATTAAATAAACTACATATTAAAAATCATTTTTAACTACAAAAATTAGTTTGTTTTCGCACGGGAACGAACGAGTTTGTTTGAGAAATATAGAAATCCTATCTTTCTGACTTTTCTCTCTATCGTCGACATTTTTTTCAACTCTCGTTCTTTTTCTTTCTGATACACAAATTATAAATGTTGGATAGGATACGACTGTGACATAAACAAAAATGAAGAATGTCATGTATTTTCACTTGTATTTGAAAACAAACAAAACATGGTGAATGTCCAAGATTTGTCTCCAACAAAAATAGTGGGTTCACTTTTACAAACACTAATTGATGAGGCTTTCGTTCAAGTTGTGAACTCTAATACTCGGGTCCTGTTGACAATAGAAGAAGAAAAATAGTTAGTAAAAACAGTGTGAGTTAATTTGTAATCATCCAATTACATATTATATCAACCCTTCTAAATAAAATATACTTTGCAAGTTGTTAACGAACCTTGTGTTTGGGAATGTTGTGACAACAAGCCCTCTTGCTGGCCCTTTGATCTTACAAGTCGTTTCACCCGGCTCAGACGTAGCCCACTAGTCATTGCACCTGTCCATTTCAACCCTTACACATCTTAGCCTACTTGATCAGATAGCTCTCTTTGAATATTATCAGTATATATGAGCTAGGTAGCTTTATTACGTCTTGTATTTTCGTTTGTTGCTCCTGTGTTGCTTGGCTCTGCACTAGTAGCACTGGACTTGCTCAATGTTCTTGCCATATGTTTCACACGGCTCAGCCGTATTGTCCCCATCAGTTTAGCCATATCCTCCACTGGTATTCCCACACCTGCATGTCTCCAAACACACACATATTTATTTGATATATAAACTTTCACATTTATGGTGATTGTGAGAAGATGCATTCTTACTCTGATCAGATTCAACCAGCGGGACAGTACTGGTTGCTCCGGAATCAAAAGGTGAGGTCAGTGTTGCTTGGTTGCTCCCTCCGGTGATTGCTTGGATTTGAGAGTCGATGCGATTTATCTCTGCTTTCTGCCTTCGCAGCTGGTAGTTTTTGCGTCGCCGAGCCAAATGCCTTTCTCTCTCGTCTTGGCTCATAAATTGTCTTCTTTCTCTGTCTCTTAGACGCCGCCTTTCCCTTTCTTGCTCCTTCCTACTCTTCCTCGATTCCACTCCCTCTTCCTCCATGAACTTATCTAGAGCCGCTCCTGAATTTTCCAAGACTATATAATTGACAGTGTTGAATATTCTCATAATAAGGAAAATTTGTTTGATCTTAAAAAAATATATGTTAAAACAAAAAACTGTAAAGTACTGGAAATCAATAACTGTGATTAGTTGTGTTGATATGTGGAAAAGAGTGGGAAGGAAAAAAAGAAGTTCATAATGGAGAGTGGTCATAGGACTAATGACCTTTGTAGAATGAAACAAAGAGGATTTCTAGCTACATAATTGATAATTACACAAAATGTTAATTAGGCTCTATGTCTCTCTAGTCTTTATGGACTCTATCTACATTGATCCTAAACTCCTACGGTCCTACCTAACAATAGGGGAAGCTTCGTGGGAACATTGTCACCGAACAAAATCTCTATGCCTATCAATGCGTTGAATTTTAATGTATGAATGAGTCGAAAAGTTTAAAAGCTAATAAGCCAAAAAAAAAACAAACTCACCGGATTTGAGATAGAGAGAGACAATGATTCGATCGGAATCCGGCGACGGTTCGAGCGGACGTAGGCACTGACTTTAGGGCCACGATGCAATAGGAGGAAGGAGATAAGAGAAGAAAACCAACAACGATCTAGGTTTTGTTTCGTTTTTTTTTAAACGTTTTCTTAATTGGTTTGTTTTATATTTATTTATTTATAATAATTTTTTTGTTTAGATGTAAAAAAAAAACGTTTTTTCCTAAAAAAGTAACGTTTCTAAAACTCGAAATTGGGACTTGTGGAGCCCTAAGACGTAATGGAAAACATATGAAAATTAAAGGCCGAACAAAATTAATAAACTTTATGGCCGTAATTAAGTTTTGGACCGTTTAAGGCTTTAAGCCAAGTGCTTTTTTATACAAATGATGACAATTTCAAAATCCATGACCAGCCAAAATTACAAAGGAGATAGTATTAATAAAAGGATCCACATTGCATCTATTGAACGGATGATAAACTTTGGGTTTACATTACTTGACAAACACGTTTTAGCAACCGACGAGCCCTAATTTCGGCAAAATCCCTAGAGAAAACGCATTTTAGGCGAATAAAAACATCGAAATCATACCATACGGGCACTCGCAAACCCCGTGATGATCAGAGTGGATAAAAACTACAAAGCCATTATGTACGTGTGATTTCAAAATTAAAAAGGAAACAAAAAATGATGCAAAAAAAAAAAAGATTCAACATATATATATTACCGAAATGAAGCGACGGCGATTGAGAAATGAGGATTCGACGTACGTTTTCTCCCAAGTCCCAACAACTATTTGTTAACTATATATTTTATTCGATTAAATGTGATCAACCGCTATCATAAAACTTTGATTAAATGTGAATCCGAAATTCTCCATCATTAAAGCTTTTGAGATTTTCTTTTGTTCCTTTCCTTTTAAACACATCACGCAGTCAACAGTACATGCATGGGATCACAACATAAAAAAGGTTAAAAATGTCATCGTTTGAAAATTTTTGAGTCTCACCACAGAGTTAAATTATCTTCTTCTTTTTGGAAAGTTAATATTCTTTTTTAGTAAAACCTTTTTTCAAAAAAAAAGTTAATATTCTTTTGACCCGACACATAGTCGAGATTAAAAAGTAATTTGACCCGACACATATTTGACATGGATAACCTCTAGCTGACTACAACCCTTATCTCGGACTACATGATTCCATTCTCTTTCAAGAGATTACCAAAAGCTAACCTTCTGGTCTTCTGGATAAATACTTGATTATTTAATAATGGATTATTGATGGTGCAAATCCGAAAAATAAAAACATGTGCCCATTTTTTGTTGTCAAACATGAGGCCATTTAAATCCTAATATATATATAGGCCATCCAATTTAAATTTACTTCACATATATAATAAGAGTTTTCTCATTTTTTTGTCAACAATATATATTAAATTAAAAGAACTTGGAAATCAAAACCGGTAGAGCATAACCTACAAAAATTATAATATATTGTGAAAAAAGTCCAACATTACAGGCTAAATAATTGTCTTTAGGAATGTAAAACAAGTGGTCTAATATCCAATAATTAAGGATAAATAAGAACGATTCACTAGAAACTGGCAATGTTTAGTGGTTGTGTTTTCTTCTCAATCCCATAGTGTTAAAAAGACTGTATCTCCTAAAGTTGTGTTAGTTAAAACCTGGTAAAGTTGGACCTGGCTATCATTGGTATATGAACAACATAAGTTCATCAAAATTTTCCAAAAAGAGATACGCTAGTTGTGGATTATTGGATGCTGCCTCAAAGGTTAGGGGGAGAATGGAGAATACAGGAGTGAAAAAAGATCCTGGGTATAGCTAGACCGAATTACAAGGGGAAGTTTGTAGATTCATGAAGGATGATAAGCCTCAGGCTCTCTGGAAAGATATATAACAAGGTCCAAGAGATGACTTCAGTGTTGATGGATGTTTACTAATGACTAGTATCCAGATTGGTTTGTCATCTAGTCTTTCATTGCGCGACCATCCATAACTAGTTGCGATTAGCTGAAAGAAATGTGTTTCCAACGGACGCTGTAGCAGTCTCTTTCATGTTAAATCGGGTAAAAAATAAAAGCGTATTCAAATGGAGTCAACATTAAGTGCAAGGCTCTGGCAAATCTGTCGTGGTTCAGACACAATAACTTGGTAAGATTATGGGATTAGCTAGGGAATGTGATTTATAATTAAGTGAAAATGGTTGTCTGAATATGGATTCAATAGGAACTTACAGACTTCATGATTTATTGTGTCGGTTATTTTTGATTATAACTTGATTTTCAAAATATGTAATTCATCCTTTTATAATTATTTTTCATACAAATGTCAAAACATAAACTTTTTTCTTAACGCCAAGTCAATGTCAGGGTAAAACTTGTTTTTTTATGAAAACTTTAGAAAGGTTGGAGAAGGCTCAGTTCAGCGGGGTTATCGACACAGAAACGAATCTCCAATAAAGGAAGAAACGCCTAATTCCGGTCTGTTGAGCTTGAATATTTCCGAGTCGTCACTGCCTTCTCTATCTATTAATCGACAATCCAAAAAGTTATCAAAAAAGACCAATGCTTAATCTAGATTAAGACCATTAATCAGCTATTTAGCCTACATATTTCAAATTCAAAAGATAAAACAAAATCAGCGAAAAGTGGAATAGTTGTAAGATTAAGAGTAAATTAAGTGAAGCTCAGATAAAAATTGGGTAGAGACAATTCTCAGCACAAGATCTTTTTACGGATCTATATCAGAGTGGTGCATGACTATCTCGAATTGCTCTTCACTGCCACTACTTATTCAAAAAGAGAGAAAAAAAAAGAGGAGAGATATATATAAAAATGTAGGTGTCATGGCCGATCCCAAACGGTAAAGGCAGCAACGCCGCTCCGCAAGGCGATGGAATATGAGACCCTTTCCGGCGACGCTTCCGACGGAGAAGCCATTAAAGGCTCCTTCTACGTCTTCTGCTAACGGTTTTATTTTTCTTTGCGACGTTTACTTTTAGGGTTTTGCAATCACAAGATTTCAGATTGCCCCTTTTCAAGTAACCGATTTCTTGGAGAGAAAATCGCGTCACGTATCATAAGAACATGAATAGATAAACACGCAGGCATATAAAGAAGACAAAGCAAGAGAAGAAATCGAATTTGATCTAGAAGACGATGAAAATTGGTAATCTGCGTAGCAGTAGTATTTATAAGAAATACGGCGGAAGCCCTAATTCCGTGAATTGAAAAGCCCAAAACAAGGAATGGGCCCGTTCAAATGTAGCCCATTTAAAGAGAAAAAAAACTTAAAAATTAAAAGTTGGATGCTTTCATCGATAGTTGACCTCAAGACCTCCCGCTTACTAAACGGGTGCTCTAACCAACTGAGCTATGAAAGCAAGGCGAGAGAGAATTCTAAAAAATGAACAAATCTTTTGCTTTAAACTATGAATATTAAAACATCTTTTTAGAGAGACGGTTTAAAAAAAAAAAAAAAAAGATTTAGACAGCCGTGCAATTGCACTCTTATCAAGTACTGGAAAAATAAGATAAGAGTAAACGATTACGACATTGTAACATTGTAACATTGTAACAACAATTCAATTTCGAAAAAAAGGAATGTATTTCCACTTGTATTTGGAAAAAATGGTGAGTTAATAGGTTCACTTTTGCAAACAACACCAATTGATGAGACTCTCGTTCAAGTTGTGCACTCTAATGAGGTTGAAGTCCTGTTGACACTAGAAGAAACAAAAGTAGTTAGTAAATTATTTGAAATAGAGGCTTGTGGAGAAATCGAGCTAGATGATATATACATGAGAGAAAATAATGACTTTAATTTGTAATCATCCAAATATATAAACATACTTTGCAAGTAATTAACGAACCTTGTGCTTGGGAATCTGACAACAACCCCTCCTGCTGGCCATTTGATCTCAACAGTCGTTTCAGTTTACTCAGCCGAAGCCCACTTGACATTGCACCTGTCCATTTCTCAACTCACACGTCTTAGCCTTAATCAAGATATAGATCTCTCTCTCTCTCTATATGAAAATAATCAAGATATATATATATATATATATATATCTTGTCTTGTCTTTGAGTCTGTTGCTCCATTGTTGCTTGTCGTTGCACCAGTAGTATTGGACTTAGTCAATGTCCTCGCCAGATGTTTCACACGGCTCAGCCGTAGTGTCCCCATCACTTTAGCCAGCTCCTCCACTCCCACACCTACATGTGCCCAAAACATATATATATATTATACAATTTCACAACTAATTATTTTCTATTTTCATTAATTAGATGACGATCATTCTCCTCACTCTGATCAGATTCAACCAATAGTGAAACATTGCTGGCTTGGATGCCTTCAATGCTTGCTTCGATTTGAGAGTCGATGCGGTTTAGCTTAGCTCTCTGCCTTAGTAGCTGGTAGTTTTTGCGGCGCTGAGCCAAATGTATTTCCTTCTCATTTTGGCTCATAGATTGTCTTCTTTTTCTGTTTCCTAGACGCCACTTTTCCCTTTGCTGCTCTTCCTTACTCATCCTCGATTCTGTGAAGAATGTCCCACATCGAAAGTTGGGAGGGACCTTGAGTAATATATAAGTGATATGGGCCAATCCACTCATAGCCAATTGGTTTTGAGTTGGAAGCCCATAGAACTTAACATGGTATCAGAGCCTGAACGCACGCTGCCCCACCCGAACCGAAATCTATCTGGCCCAAGAAAAACCCGATAGATCTGACCTGAAATCGGCCTGACATGAAATTAGTCCGGCCGATCTAACTCGAAACTAACCCTATGATGGGATATTGTCGAGATTAATGGCTAGACGGGCCATTATCTCGAGGGAGCGTGTGAAGAATGTCCCACATCGGAAGTTGGGAGGGACCTTGAGTAATATATAAGTGATATGGGCCAATCCACTTATAGCCAATTGGTTTTGAGTTGGAAGCCCATAGAACTTAAGAGATTCCACTCCCTCTTCCTCCATTCTATTATTCCATGCATAGGGGATTATTCGGTGATGGATTTTTAAAGATTTTTGAAATTTTCAAATTCTATTGTTATTGGTTAGTGGAGTCTTACAATTTTCGTAAATTCATCGTTATTGGTTTAAGAACTTTTAAATTATATCGTTATTGGTTTAAAGACTTTTAAATTCTATACAAATCTCATATTATTGGTTAGTGAATTCTTATAATCTTAAAATTTCAGATTCTATAATTCTTTTAAAATCTGAGT
>OVAY01002040.1:0-21590 GCA_900406395.1 Kernera saxatilis | reverse complement strand
TCATCAAGGGCAGTTCTCCGAGATGCGTTGTGCTCCGAAAACGGTTTTAGCCTAGAATCGGAAGTGTCTCCAAATGATGCAAGAGTTGTAGAGATGCTTCAACGGTAGCTTATGAAGAGATTGGCCGAGTATGAACGACAAGTCAAGAAGATCATAAAAGAAATGGATTGAGGACGATTTCTAAAACCCTATTTGTGGAAGTAGGGGAGTCGGGAAAGCGTGCATTACGTTGGGGGATTAATGAGCCAAAACACTTGTCATCCTTTCATTTATTGAATCAAAAAGTTCTAACGCTTTCTTTTCTTCAATGTAACATAAAACTGCATTATGAGCAATTGAGTATTAATTAGAGTTAGAAATTTATATATTTATTTAAACAAATTTTAAAGAGTCAGGCAGTGAAAAGTCAGCTATGAAGAAGGAGAGCAAACGTCAAACGGCAGTCAGTCAGAAGTCGAATTTTAATTTTAATTTCTTCTGTACACGTGTCCTCCATTGGCATGCTGACGTGGCAAGATATGGAGAGAGCCTCTTTTCAAATCATATATATGATTAAAAAGGCTATCAAATTCTGCCAAAAATCTATCAAAAGTCTATCAAGGGTTTGTCAAATGTCGGCCAAATATTATTTTTGGATCTGTCACCAAGTATTGAATATTTTTGAGGAGTCACTAGTCCTCTAAAAATACAATACTTGAAATTTTAATGTGATTTCTTGCATCTTTCATAAGCATAATGAAACCTATTTTCTGATAAAATTTCAGAATTTTTATCATTCCAACTATTTATTTTGTATTTTGCAAAAATCGGATAATCTCATGAGTCATTGGCTTTTTACAAAAATCGGATAATCTCATGGATAAATTGTGGCACAACAAAGCAACATGAGTGAGCTTTCATCTCTACGTGGTTTGAAGTCAATCCAACGGTTCGATTAAATTTATTCTGATTATAGTGAAGACATGAGCAATAAGACCATCAGACTTGCGAATGAAGCAAGAGTAGATAGGAGACATGAGCAATAAGACCATGGCCACTGTCCCCGTGGCCAGAGAGCCTCTCCCAACAGCCACAGCACCACGTCCCTGCTGCCAAGCCACTTCGTCCGAGATCTTTTCATACTTATCCTATTTAGACTTAAAAAAACCCTAAACCGACTTTAGCAGTTTCATAGTCTATAAATACTCATTCTTTTTGGGGTACACAACACACACAACACGAGTTTAGACAGAGATAAAACACCACTCCTCCATCACAGCTTCCACACATTTCTCAAAGCCATTAGAAACACTTTTAATGTCTTCTTCATTACTTTCGTTATTTAAGGAGAGGATATCCATCAACTTTGTATCACAAAGAAGATCTATAAACCTTATTCTTCATTTAGGTATGATTATGCAATCCTTTATATTTCTTGTTTGGTCTGTTTGATCATGTGTGAGTGATTCACTTGTTGGATTTAAGGGGTTTTTCGAAGGGATTCATGTATTGTTAAACTAGATAGTTAGGTTTGGGTTTACCCGTTTATTGTTCTCCGTTCTAGATTTAATCTTATTGCATATTGCTGGAGTAGCTAACTTGCAATTGAATCTAGGTTAATTTACTCATCGAAAGTGCATCAAAATTACTTGAACTAATCTAGATGAACAATGTGTTATAACCTTCGGAAGTTGAGTTGTAGAACCTTGTGAACTTATCAAACTCGATATTATTGTTTGTATAACTTCATAATTGCATGCGAAAGTTGAGTAATTAGGTCTTTAAACATAAGTAATTGGTGATGCGGGAGCAGATCAATAACACCTAGTGATTCGAGTTCAAGAACAAAAATAATCAAAATTCCCTTGTTTGATTTCAGGTTTGATTTCCTTGCATAAAACGATATCTTGAGAATTCCTTGCAGCCCAACAATTTTTTTACTGATACTTGCATTGTTTTTATTATGTTTTGATTTCTATTTTCGTCCATCTCAACACCCAAAACAAAACATCACATATTTTGTCTTTATTCTTTCTCGGAAAATTTGTAGTATAACTTTCTAGTCCTTGTGAAATTGATACCTTAAGTATTTCAACTGATTTGTTGTGCGTTTGTGATGCGTACATCAATTCCAGCCACTATGGAGAAGCTAGGTGCAACGGACATGAGAGTCTAGAAAAGGGTAAAGGAGAGACGATCTCTCTTGTGGAACAAGTCGATGGCGAAGGGGAGACGACTGTCATTGATTTTTTCTCCCTAGACTCAAATCCCATCACCAAAAGTCTCTCAGATCATTCAGCTCATGCCAGAACAGACCTTACCCGAAGAAACCCAACTGGTGAAGCTAATGCAGACCTATGGCTGCTGTTCGGGGAACTACGACGATTCAGAGTATGAAATTACTTGGAAAACATTCTCAGCTGAGCTAGAGCACGCCTCGAAGTGGAATCAGTTCAATATCAGCTCACATGAAAGAGATAAGAATTTTACAAATAGGGTGACTTGCAACTTCGCCGATTTGGACCTATGCGCATTCAACGGAGGATTCCAACCAAACCAGAAGGAGTTAAGCTGAAAACCGACTTGTTCTGGAATCTTAATCCATCAGAGGCACATGTTGAATTAGATTCAAATCAAAAGAGGTTCAGACTCGGAAGTTATCGATTTTACTAGTTGGCGGACCTGCAACAGACCGGATTACTCGTCTAGGCCAAAAATCGAGCTACGCAGCCCAACTCAGCAATGATCTCGACCCAAGACTACTTGGAAAACCTTATTGCATCTCTCATGGTTCCAGAAAGTCCAAGAAACGAAGAAATGCCCATCGGATCCTGAAGATATTCCCCATTTCCTGGAATGGGTCGAATTGGATTTATACATGGAAAGTGCTAGACCAGATTGGTTAAGGAGCTTGCAGACTTATTTTTGGCGGCGAGGAGAGATTCCAGATGCTATCTTAGATGCCCTCCCATGCACCAGCACTCACAGGATCAGGCGGATCCTTTCACACTTAGAGTTTCCATTCACACTAGGAGCTTTAAATCACCAACGGCTCTTTCTCTTCTACAACTTCGCAAGCACGCTTTGGGAGACTCTACACCGACCAGAGACTCTCATCACATGCATGGATTTAGAATCCAAATCTCGAGATATAAGTTGCCTCATCAAGCTCAAGACACCATAAATCCTATATATCCAAGAGGAGCCTCATTCTTTGGTCTTGTCATTTATTTCACTTGATTCTCTTTCTAAATTGTAATTCCTAGCCGTTAGTAGAGTCCTAAATGTCGAGCTCTATATAAGCTCAGTCCATTGTTCTTTGTAAATCACCCTTGAATTCAGAAATTAATAGAAACATAAATTTTTTCTTTCAAAGCCGTGTCTTCGAATTGTTCTTCATGTTCATTGAGTCTTGTGAGCGATTCACTTGTCTCTTTGTTCGTGTCAATTGAGTTAAGTTTGTGATTCACTTATCTCCTTTGAGCTGCGGATCAGATTGTTTGAGTGATTCAAACTCTCTTGTTCGTTCATTGATTGAGCGAGTCAATCATCTTTCATCATCTCCATCTCTATTTCGTCCACCTTCCGTCAAAGCTTGTCAACTCTTGACAACCTTTTGAGTCATATGACTTGGTGTGATTCCAATCTTATATCAGTTTGCAGCCATATTGTTGTGTTATTTAAGATTAAAACCTGACACACATCACATGTGTAAAAAGTAGCTGATGAAAGCAAATGACCCAAATTAAATAAAGTGGCGGACATTGAAGCCATGTTCGGTTCATAGGCGGTCATTGGCAACAACGAGTAGTGACACGTTGTGTTTTGTTTTGGAGCCGTTGTTATTGATCGATGTTGTTGGGTTTTGGTCGCTAAAATAAATAGCGAACTAAAATTTCAGTTGTTGTTGCTCCTTTTGGGTGTTAGGTTTGGTCGCTGATCGCAACGACATTCAATCAAACAAAACAATTAGATCTACAAATTTGTGATAAAAGCAAAATTAAAAAAACAAAGATATAATTATCTTGTTAAGGAAATAACGATATTTTTTCGAGTGTCAACCACTAGCTGAACATTTTTGTATTAGACTGAAACCACAGAAGATTTAAGCCGAAATATTTCAATCTTTATTCTGAAAAGAAGCATGTTCGAACCAAATGCCCGGTTTAGAATATAGCCAAGTGAAGCGACCGCTTAATTAAGATCTCTCATTGTCAATTTTTGTAGGAAAAATATTTCATATATTAACAAGAAAACATTTAAAAAGGGCACAATTTCTAATCTCGCATAGGATATCCAAAAACATTGGACTGGCCTTATGCATTTGGCAAATGCATGGCAACGAGAGATGCTCTATGGAGAAACATCACAGGAATAATTAGTTCCATATATGGGTAAAGCATGCAAACTCATATAGACCCTAATAGAGTGTCCAGATTCTTTGTCATCATGTGTTCTGTTGTGGGTTTGGCTGCAGAGGAAGTCAGTAACTTCTTGAGTGGCCCCTTCATATTATCTGCATAAACAATCCAACGTGACCATATTATATAAGATAGTTCGTTTACTCTTGAAAAAAAAGAACTAATAAGAGATACCTTCAGAGAATTTATTATGTTCACTTGATGACCAATTCTTAATTTACCTTCATTCGCTTCCTGCTTCTCTCTGTCTCTACATCATCGCTGTCACTACATACTTGATTGTGTTCAGTCTCACTTTCTTTGTTTCTTTCATTGGCTTCACAAACATGTGCAACAATATCTGGAGATGGAGTAGAGTCATGGGAGAGTCGTACACCACATCCTTTTAATTTGAACATAGAGTGGCTATCCCTTGTGAGTCGAAACTGTATACCCACGTGATCGTAGTCGAGTTCAAGTAAAGGAGCATTTTCTTCGTTTAGAGGAAAACAACACTCGAATATAACCAGATGACTACCAAACTTAGTTGTCGAGAAGAGTCGT
Organism: Kernera saxatilis; assembly: GCA_900406395.1. NCBI lineage: Eukaryota > Viridiplantae > Streptophyta > Magnoliopsida > Brassicales > Brassicaceae > Kernera > Kernera saxatilis. The sequence goes on along the minus strand of OVAY01002040.1, from coordinate 16,647 downwards.
GGCAAATCAACATACTCAAAGTAGTTATTGAGTCTGTCTATGAACCGACAACATACTTGGATTTTGAACGTAGGCTGGCATTCAGAATCACTATATTGAGAATCAACCACAACGCAAGCCTTAAATTTGAAGATTGGTTGAGCGAGAGAGCTCTCAAGTAGAGGGAAGGTAAAAGAGGTTCTGGTAGTTCGGTGAGTGAAATATGAAGGCACTTCTTCGCCTGACAACATCAATTGCTTCAAGGTTGGTTGTTGTTGAATCAAGGCTTCTTGATCCAAGCTGAAGCAGTTGATGAAATAGAACCTGACTTCGTGAAGATAATCATCTTTCACCAAAGAGAAAGCTTTCTTGGGGACCGATAACTCAGAGTGAATATCGCCTCTTGGCATTGCCACGGGACTTAAACTATCATCCCAGCTTGCTTCAGTGAGTGCTCCGCAATCTGAAAAGTCAACTATCAGAAGATGTTGCAGTTTAGAAATGTCTAGGGATACACATCGAAGATTGTTGCATCCTTTCATTTGTAGACAACTGAGACGAGAGAAGTTCTCGACCCACCAAGGAACCTCTTCAATCCCTGTTTCGTTTAGATAGAACCCTGAGATGTTGGTTGAGATATCAGGAAAGCACCTCAACCGTGAACATCCAGTGAGCTCGAGGACATTGAGGGATTCAAGGTTCATTCCCGTGGGAAGAGTCTCCAAATTTTTGCATTCATAAATCCTCAAAATCGTCAGTTTATGTAGATTCTGAAATGATGAAGGAAGCTCCACCAAACTTGGGATATTCGAGAGACTCAGCCATGTCAAAGAGGGAGACAACATGGTCATGAGAGGTGTTAGCGGCTGGAAAAAAAAAACAATTTAGAGATATTAGACGAAAATTTAGAGATATTAAATGAAAATCACTTCAAAGGACTGAAATTTTCTATAAAGAAAAAAAATAAACATTATCAAGTTGTATCCTTGATTTTTAAATATAGGATTGTATTTTGACATACGATCATACTAATATTCACATCAAAACTATGTATGTTAATAATCATAATGTTACTAAACAAAAATCACTTTAAAGGACTTAATTAAGTAGGTTTCCTTCACCGAACCAACTGAAATTTCAAACATAGGACTGTATTTTAGCATACGATCTATACATAAAAAAAAAAATATAAACTATGTTAATAATCATAATGTTTTTAGGTTTTTATGGTAATTTCCCTTCAAAAGGTTAGGATAAGTACATACCTGGACTCTTTCCCACAATTTCTTACTCTTCATGCCATACATACTAAGATGAAGGAGATTCTCTAGACGCAAGTTAGTAGGGAACTCTTCGATCGATGTTTCTATTAGAGAGAGCGTTGAGATGTTGGTTGAAATTTCAGGGAAAGTCCTTAAACGGGAGCAATTATTGAGATCTAGCAATTCAAGAGATTCAAGGTTCATTCCAATTGGAAGAGTTTCTAGATTTGTGCATCCACCCATTCTTAGATAAGCTAGTTTCTTGAGATACTGAATTGAAGAAGGAAGCTCCACCAGATTTGTACAGCCCGTAAGATCGAGTGATTCGAGATTGATGGCCATAGAAAGATCGGGGATTTCTTTCAAGTTTTCGGATTCACACAGATCCATATCCTTGAGTCCTGTAAGTGACTGAAGTATAGTTAAGTTACACATCATTTCAATAGGTTTTCATATATATAAAATGTAAAAGAAGCATTCTAATCATGATAGCCCTGCGGTAAAACCCGAATCTACGTTTCCGAACCCAACCGAACCGAGATTTTTGGTTTTTGGTTCGCCTTTGGTTCAGAAAGAATAACCGATCAACAACTATTTTGATTCGGTTCTCAGTTCGGCGCCGAACCGAACATGTTACCGATTTTTTTAAACCGAAATTCGAAAATATATATTATCCTGAACCAAAATTAACCAAACGATCTGAATTATCCGAAATAATCCGGTTTTATCCAATTAAACCGAAAATTCCGTTCATTTTGGTAAAAAACTCAAAATCTAAAAAACCTGATACCCGAACCAAACCGAACTCAATTTCGGTTATTTTTGGCGAAAATTTTAACAACCGAATTACCCGAAATCTTAAAAACCCGAACCGATTCCACCCGAATAAACCAAAATCGCAGGCCTACTTGATACTAGTATAATTTAATTAGATACTTACATGAACTCCTTCCCACAACTTCTCGAGTTTGCTCCAGCGCATGTGGAGATTAACGAGGTTTTCAGGACGAAAATTAGAAGGAAAACATCTCATTGGGTATCCATCCAACTTCAATAATCTAAGTTTAGGGGGTAAATAGTCGAACCCTTCCATTAAATGCCATCTCACTTCTTTCTTCTTGTCCCATTTACTACGCAACATCTTTAGAAAACGGAGATTACTCATATGTTTGAAGGCTTTCCTATGAATCCACAGCTCGTCAATCTCATCTATATCCAATGATATGCCTAAAACCTTTTCAGTCCCCTGAACATATTCAAGAATCATTATCTAAAAAGGTGGCGACTTTAAATCTCAAAGATAAAATTTATGTAAAGAAAAGAAAATCTTACAGTGTGACCTCCAAGTACATTGCAAACGTCCTTCGAATCGATAAGGAATTCTCGTTTTCCAGGCTTTTCGGATTGTGTTCGAACAATTTCTTTTCCCATGTCTTGTACCATACAATGCATCTTCACGATATTGATATTCCATGATGGTATTACATTTATGAGGGATTTATCAACTAGGTTCTTAAGACCTATATTAACATCCAATTCACTATCTGCGAGCATCAACTTGATGTTATTGATTTCCTGACCGTTAAAGAAACATGCGATGTGGCGAAATATCGCTTTGTCTTCTTTGCTATCTAAGTCATAGTAGCTTACTCTAAGTGTTTTCTCGATATCTCCATTCAAATTTTTCCGAAGTCTCGGCAACATATCCATCCAATCTTCCTTGTTCCTCCTTTTCATAACCTTGCCTAGAATCGTAAGACCCAAAGGAAGACAACCAGCACGTGCCGCAACTTCAGAAGCGAGCTCCATGAAACCATCTGGCGGAGAGTTTTGCTGAAAAGCTGATCGACTAAACATCTCAAGAGCTTGGCTTTCAGATGGGAAACCTACCTTGTAAATATGATCGATACCATGGGACTCTAGAAGACGCTTATCTTTTGTAATCACAATGATTCTGCTCCCACATCCAAACCATTCATCTTCACCCACCAAGGCATCTAACACCACTTGGTCATGTAAATCATCAATGCATATAAGAACTTTCTGGTGCCTTAGCTTCTCTCTCACCGCACCTAAGTGATCTACCTTTATGTCTTTTTTACCTAATATTTCGGAGAGGAAACTTTCTTGCAAATACAACCTCATGTTATAGTCATCAGGGTTGCCTTTGCTATAATCTTCGATACACTTAGATATGAATCGCCTGTCTATGAAAATCCTACCTTGGAAGTGACGAGAGAGTCGACTAAATAGAGCTCTTGCAATGGTAGTCTTGCCAATTCCCGAGGGACCCCATATCCCAACTGTCCTCACTTCATCAGATTCCAAGTGCAACATTAAACTCATCTCTGCGATATGATCATCAATCCCCACAAATTCCTTGAAATCGTTAGATGGAGTTAAATTCAGTTTACCCAAAACATCGTTGGCCATTACTTCAATCATTGTTGCTTCATTTTCCCTAACATTATGTTAACAATGAATGTTAATTTTGGTCACTCTTCAAAGCCAAAGAGAATTGCTCATTAATCGGACATTAAAGTCTTCAAATTGAGTAAACAATATGGAAACTACAATTTAGGAAGTTGGAAGAGTCGGGAATATGCTCCTAGTTTAGAGGAGAAGACTATCTCTTTCCTCTATTAAGAAAATAAACAAACGTAAACAATTCTAATAAATATACTCATATATATGCTCTCATCACATTACGAGAAAGATCAATCACAAGCACGAAACCAACAAGAATGAATAATGAAATGTCATGTAGGAATTGAACATATATATTTCGTTTATGTAGTAATTTCGAACTTTCTAGAAGCGGACTCTTTGGTAACGAGTTTCCAGTTTCCAACTAATTTGGGTTGTAACCGTATTTTAAGAGTAATACAAGTATGTTTGTCCAAAAAGAATATATTCAAGAAACAAAAACGAAGAATATGGTTCAAATAAAGTCATACCAAGTTTGAGAATGAAATCCGATAAGATTTGCTACATTGGTCAACGCTTGCTTCCATTGATGTTTCACTTCCTCTGTTTTGTTCCGACAAGTCTTGTCAAAGACTTTTCCAAAGTCTCCGATCTGATGTCTAACATGACAAGGATCCAAATGGTAGAAAATGGGTATCACCATTTGACCCGACTCATCCTTGCATCTCACAATCTCCACCAGCTCGTTTAGGCACCAGCTAGAAGAGGCGTAGTTTTCGGAGAAGACGACGATCGCGACCCTCGAATCCTTAATAGCTTGTTTAAGCGCCGGATCGAGCGATTGACTTTTCTCGATCTTGCTGTCTTTGAAAACACTGATCAATTTACGATCCAGCTCCCTAAGAAAGTGGCTGAGGAATGTTTTACGTACATCTTCCCCTCTAAAGCTCGGGAAGACATCATATACCCAATTGCAAGACGAGGAGGAAGAAGAAGAAGACATAAAGAAAAAGAAAAAAAGAACAAATCCAGAGAAAGCAACGATCTAATTTATAACGCAGAATCTAAAAGTCTATGACGCATCAAATAACAAAAGAGTGAAAAAATGAATGAGTGTTTCTTTGGATTTTCCCAGAAAGAACAGAAACGACGAGAAGAGAGAGAGAAATATACGGGGAGAAGACAAAGCGTCTGGCTTATTCTTTCTCACTAATTAAACATTTTGTTGTTGTTGTTGTTAACATTCGTTCATTAAAATTTAAACCATACAGTAGTTAACTAACTATTAATCAGAGCTAACTTGCAAGATAGTTGACTTCATCATTAGGCTAGTAGCCTATCATCAATGTTTTAAAAACCAAATCGGTATCCGATTCGGCATTTTTATCGTATAAACTAGGATTTAACCTGCGTTATACCGCAGAAAAATGTTTAATTTTAAAATTTGTATACACAAACTTAGGCTTGGGCATTCGGATACTCGGTTCGGGTTCGGGTCGGGTTCGGGTCAAAAGTTTCGGGTTTCGAATTTTTTGGTAGAAACGTTTAGATCCCATTCGGGTATTTTAAAATTTTAGTTCGCTATCAGTTCGGTTCCTTTTGGATTCGGATCGGTTCTCGAGTTTATATTGAGAACCGATAAAAAACCTAAAATTTTTCGGGTGCAATTCGGATGGATACTTTGTACCCGAATCTGTCCAAAAAGTATCCAAAAATGCCCAAAATATCCGAAAAATTGTAATTATATCACCCAAATATACTCAAATCTATCCAAATTACCCGAAAATACCTTAAATACCCAAAAAGATTGTACTTGTATCACTCAAATCAATCCAAATTACCCGAAAGTACCCAAAATACCAAAAAAATTGTAATAAATGTAAATATTAATAATATTTTTTAGGTATATACTTATATTTCTGGTATGTTCAGGTACCTGTTCGGTTCTCGGGTTTGTAACCATTCGGGTTTGGGTTTTCGGGTTTTGAAATTTAGGTCCCGTTCGGGTATTTCGTCGGTTCCGGTTCGGTTCAGTTCTTCTTTTTTCGGGTCGGGTTCGGTTCGGGTTTCGGGTTTCCGTTTTTATGCCTAGGCCTACCCAAACTTGTCAATTTGAAGTTTAATAACTCAATTATTACGGTAAGATAATGTTAGTATATATTTATTTACGCGGTAAAATAATTTTATGAATGAGTCTAAAATATGTGCACATATTATTAGTATTTGTGAACTTTGATTATTATAATTAGGATATAAGACACATAACATTTGTTTATAACTAAAAATATTGAGTATGTTGGATATTTTAATAATATTTTTTTTTTTAATTATTACATAGCCAAAACATAAAATATATATCTTTGTTTTCTTCATAATTTATGTGCTTAATAATTGCTAAGAAAGTGGATGAATCGCATAGGTTATAGATACACAGCATATTTGTTATGGTTTGAATTTTTTAATATACGATTCTTTCTTCTTATTTTTTTTTGTTTAATTTAAAAATTAAGATTAAATAGTATGGTTAACTTTATTATAAGATAGTCATTAGTAAAAAATTATTTGAATCCTACATTTTAAAAAATTTGTGTTTTAAATATTTTTTGCATTTGTACTTAAATAACTTTTTAGTACTATTCCTTACGTTTTCTCACCATTCAAATATATTATAAACTATCTGATCCACTTAATCCAATAGAATTTGTTTAATCTGAACTGTCAGATCCACTTTCACCGTTCGGAGCCATAAGAACCATAGACTTCGGTTTATCCGCATTGCGGTTTGTGTAGAAAAAAAGATATCATGCAGAACAAGTGCGGTTAGTACGTAACAAGTGGTGCAGAATAATGTATGGATGGTGAAAAAACAACATGCGTTATAGTACAAATATTTGAATGGTCAAAAATGCAACGAGCGGTGCAGGATAAAATTTTAGATAAATATTTCAATACATATATATTTATTAAACTTTAATTTTATCACTATCGAAATAGAACATGTTTTGGAAAAATAAAATGTTTTATGTAAATTAAAAAAAATACTTGTTTACAATAATATTTGTTAGATTACTTACAATGAAATTGTTAAAAAAAAAATTCAATTGTTGAATTGTATTTATGCATGAGAGAGAGCGTTATCATTGACCGTTGAGATTAGTTAAAGAAGGGATTGAGATATATGTTATTTTGTCATTGGCTGCTGAGATTCTTAATATATTTTTTTTATCCTAATTATCATTATTTATATTCTATAAATACAGACTTGTTTTATTTGATTTGATTATACAAAAAATACTTTTTTTTACTATAATTTTATTGTTAGCCTCCAATAAACTCTTGTTTATACCTTTAAAAATATTTTTAATAAATGGATCCCAACAATAATTTTTTGAACATCCAAAATTCTACTAATTATCCTTTTAACAATCCAAATCCCAATAATTATTAATTTCAAAATCATTTTTCCAATCAACCCAAAAATATACTAAATTATGATTTTTCACCAAATTTCCTTGTGCCTTTATATTTTCAAAGTATCGTCCATAATATGGATCGATAATGCCATATGGGTAAAAATTCGGAATGCTTTGTGATTAAAAAGATTTTTAAGTTTCTATGTGTGATACAAGAGGTTTATTGTTTTTTAGTTGAGTATGTTGTACTAATTAAGTTATGCTTGTTTTATTAGTTGTGTAGTGTGATGATTAGTGTATTGTATTGCATTTTAAATTTTTTGTAATTTTATTTGTTTTAGTAACGACTATCTTTATTTCTAGTCTTTATTATTTAGAAGAAACAAAATAACTAAAAATATCAAATAAGAAAGAAAGAAAAATATTAAAAAAATATTTAACTCTTAATTATTTTAATTTAACTTCAATTGCTAATTGTTATTCATATGTAATCACAAAAAAAAAAAACATAAACGAAAACAAGAATATAAAATAAAAATGGTGGGACAGGGTGTTGAATTTTATTAAACAATATAATTGTAGATTGTAAAAGTTGAGCATGTGTTGAATTATTAGGTAGAAAAGAGAGAAAATGATGTGGAATGTTAAAGATTAAAAAACTAGAGTATTGAATTGATAAACCATTGTGGATAGTCTTAAAATTATGATGTACACTTAACTTTTATATTTTAAATTAAGAAATAAAAATTTACCAAATCAATTTAGAAGAATATCTTGATCGATTATTGATTAGTTAAAAAATATATTTGAATAAGTTGTGTTATGAAAAACTGGTTCATCGAGTGGTTTTTATAAGCAGAAAAATAATATTATATTTTTCTAATAAAAAATACTGTAAGAAAATATTGTCAACTTTATACAGTGAGTGGCAACACTCAGAATCAAACGTATTTTTTCATAGATGAAAAACAAAAATTGAGTTCTTGAAAGAGAAGTATGTGTGTGTTTGCTTCTTGATTCTTTCATTTCCTTGAAAGTTGTTCCAACAAGGCAAACATGCACCGATTGCAAAACAACTTGTGAAAGTCTCACTATTGAGTATATGTATGATTAATTTTAGAGTGTGTTCTCGATGAAAGATTTTTTATAATATGTAATTAGAGAGAGCACAAGGCATTTATGAAAACTACCAACTTTGAAGTTCTTAGTATTTTCATAGATGACGAATTGCATGTCTTCATGGATATCATCCGTATCTGCTTCAACAACACATGAGATATTATTATAGGTGAAGACATTGAATAAATTGAAGATGATTGTTTTATGTTGTCCAACCAAAATCAGCTCGCTGTAGTTGGATGTAATAGCCGCATCCGCTGAAAATATTTTGAGGGAGTTAGAATTTCTAAAAAACATGGAAAACACATTGTTATTCCTGGGTACCAACATCAGCGATGTTTTATGCTCGGTCAAAATCTAGTGGGAAGTTTAATCTTTGCATCATTATATTTCTAGTCAAAAAATAATTTTTTTTTATATTTTTCGGCAAAAAAGACTTTAAAAACCTCTAAAACGTTACAACGTTTGGTGGTACTTGATTGGACAATGAAAAGAAATTTTTAACAAGCTAAAAACACAAGTTTTTGTGGAGAGAAGAGCAATTGTATCAATAATACTATTGGTCGGAGATCTGGATATTCCCTGCAAATGTCTAAGGGTTTAGAAAAGAATCCCTATGTTCTACGAGGCTATAAAGGTATAGTCTCCTATATTCTCTTCTAATGGTATATTTGGTTGCACAATGACTTTGTTTTTATTTTCTTAATTAATAGACATTGATGAGTGCAAAATGAGCATTCATTCTTGCGGGAACCATGAAACCTATAAGAATGCATGTCTCCTACCAAGTGTGTTTCTTTATCTCTACATCTATTATTATCATATGGTTTTTTTTAACTTTTTCTTAAAAAAAAAAATTAAATACAAAAAAAAGATTTGAATCATATATATGAAAAGAGGAGGAGGCATCTCTATGGTGCGTCACGACACCAATTTAAATAATTGTGGAAGTTCTACATGTCTTTCCAAAATTTTATTAATACAAAATAATATATATTTTTCAATTATTATTCTAATTTCAAGACGAACTCGAATCTCTTCACCTTTCTCAAATTAATATTCACGTTGTGATTAACTGAACATTTGTACAACGATTAAGATATAGTACAACAATTAGAGAAGAAGGTCAAGAGACTAAATAAAATTAAGAAACGAGTGTGAACCTGAAAGTAGATAAGAAAGAAAAATAGAAATCCATATTTATACATGTATATACATATATTATTATGCATGTATTTACGTTTTTGTACTATAATAAACCTAAAACTGCATAATTTCTAAATTTCATTACAAAACCAAATTTATTGCACCATTAATTAAATAATGGCGACCAACTTTATTCACCTCACAACACCATTCTCTCTCTCTCTCTCTCTCTTTTCTTCACCTTCCACGCTCCCATATAATTTCAAAACATCCACTCATATATTTTTTTTACTGTTTTTTTAAGGAGTATGAAGATAACAACAATTTTGCATGCTATAATCAATGTTGAATACTATACATTTTATCAATATAAGTTGATATAACCTATTATTTATTTGATATACATTGACTAAAAACAAAAAGAGCAATTTTCAAAAATACCATATTTTTAAGTTTTATTTCAAAAATACCATAACAAAACTTTTTTTCCAAAAATACCACGATTAGTTTTAATTTGCAAAAATATCACAAAATTTAAAATTAACTTTAAACCCTCAAAACAAAAACTCTAAACCCACAAAACTAATCCTTAACCCCTCAAAACTTAATCCTAAACCCTAAACTCATATTAGTGAACCCAAACAAAAAAAAAATTAATTCTAAACCTTTAAAAATTGGTTTTAGTTTTGTGGTATTTTTGAAAACAAATGGCTAATTATGGTATTTTTGGAAAAATAAACTTGTTTTCGTATTTTTGGAACAAAAATTTAAAAATGTGGTATTTTATGGAATTACTCGATAAAAATTATATATATAAACAATTAAAACAAAGAGAAAATTGAAAACATATACAAACTTATTTTTTCTAAGTTTTGCGTTATTCTATATTCATGTATGGTTGAATCATGGGACCACCCTTGCAAATGTAATCATTTACTTCATAGACATACATATATATATAATATTATATATGTATTTACATTTTAGTACTATAATAATTGAAAACCATATATATATATATATATATATATATATACATATAATATTATGCATGCATTTATACTTTTGTACTATAAAGCTAAAACCGCATACTTTCTAAATTTAGCTAAAAACCAAATTTACTACACTATTAAATAAATAATAGTGACCTACTTTATTCACCTCACAACTCAATTCTCTCTTCTTTTCCTTCACAGTACACGCTTCCATAAAATTCAAAAACATCCATTCATATACTTTTTTTTTTACCATTTGCTTAAGGACTCTGAAGGTAGCAGAAATTTCGCTTGCTATAATCAATGTCGAATATTGTACATTATCATAACTTTTACCCATGAAATTTGATATAACCTATTATATACTTGATATACACAGATTAAACGCATATGTAAATATAATATTATAACTTTATCCCTCGCTTTCTCTTCCCTTCCCTCAAAAACTCAAAAAACCCACTCATTAGAAATATATATACATATATATATATATATATATATATATCTATATAGTATTATGCATGTATTTAGACTTTTGTACTATAAAGCTAAAGCTACATACTATCTAAATTTAGCTAAAAACCAAATTTATTGCATCAGTAAATAAATAATGGTGACCAATTTTATTCACCTCACAACTCCATACTCGCTCTCTCTCCTTCACCATTTACGCTTCCATAAAATTCCAAAACATCTACTCATATATTTTTTACCGTTCCTTGTGCTGATTGGATATAAAACCCTACTCAGCCATTTCTCAAATCGTTCACATCCTCTCAGCCTTGTCACTAACATTCATCAATTTCTGCATCAAACTTGCATTAGGTCTTATATCTCCCTATTTCTCTCTTATGTTTCACTTGCACTTTCTCGGATATATTTTTATTCTTAATGCAAATTCTTTTTCCCATTATCTGATTGGATATAAAACCCTACTCAGCCATTTCTAATCGTTCACATCCTCTCACCCTTATCAATAACATTCATCAATTTCTGCATCAAACTTGCATTAGGTCTTATATCTCCCTATTTATCTCTTATGTTTCACTTGCACTTTCTCAGAGATATTTTTATTCTTAATTCAAATTTTTTTTTCCATTGCATGACTTATGGGTTTTCTTTTGAAATTTGGGTTTCCTTTGAGTTCCTAATGTCTTTATAATCACCTTTTATGGTTGATATTTGACAAAGTCAAAGTGAACAAATCCATGTGCAAGAAATCATGATGAACTCATGTCAAAGGACTATACACTATAGTTGTGATGAGAAACTCTTATGACATTTATATAACAATCTTGTAGAGCTCTCATAGCGAGTCAGTTCCTCAAATTAATGTTTACGTTGTGGTTAACTGAACATTTGTACAACGATTAAAATATAGTACAACAATTGGAGAAGAAGGTCAAAAGACTAAATAAGATTAAGAAACAAGTGTGAACATGAAAGTGGATAAGAAAGAAAAGGAAATAAAGACGTTAACAACTATAATTTCATCTTTGTCGATTTATACACACGTAAAACATATGATGCCAAAACGTGAAGTGAATAAATACAAAAAAAGACATATACAATGTATCATTTTATATTGTTCATGTTTTATGAAATAGTCAATATTAAAAGATAAGTATTTATTTTAAAAATTGGTACTTTACTAAAACATATGTAGCATAAATTAAACTCGCGCGTAGTGGCCTAGTGGTTATAAAATTAGTACACATACCTAGAAACGCCTCAAAAGCGCTGCACGTTCAATGCAATAATGCGGAATAAGTGCAGTTTGTGCGAAAACAAGCGGTACATATAATGTTTGAATACTATATTTAATGGTAATAAAAATAACATACAGTACATAACAAATGTTTGAATGGTAAAAAATGCAACAAATAGTGTTGATACACATTAAGGAGGTGTTATTGAATACTGTAATTTAATGTAATTGATTGTATTCTAAATGTATAATGAAATTCAGTGTTATTCAATTGTGTATTCGAAAGAATACATTAAAATATAATGTTATTAGATTCAGTTTTTATTCGATGTAATTTAAAATACATTAAATCCAAGTGTTATTCAATATCCACTTGATTTTGTTGGATTTGTGTTAAAATGTATTTTAATATATTTCTTTAGCTAAATAACGAGAAAACAAATACGAACGTTTTCACCTCTGGTTTTGAAGTATTCCACATAACAAATAAAAATAAATAATTTTTTCAATTCACATCTCTCTCCTTCACCAAACAAAGAATCTCTATCGAATTTGAGAATTTCAATGACATCTTAAAGCAATGCAAAAAAATAGAGACTTCAGCTGGAGAGGATAAAAAGATGAAAATATAATTTTGATTCTTCGTACGAGGAAGATGAAACCAAGGATTTCATCAAAAAATTTGTAGGTTATAACACTAAAATTGTTGTTACGATCTCTATTTAAAGAAAAACCATTGTTGTTGTTGCCTCAAAGCAAGATTACGATTCATATTATGGATATGAGATTTAAGATTTGGATTCAAAAACATAGCGGGCTTCGAATCCAAAATCTGGATAACCGTTGCGTTCTGTTCAAATCCCATAGTAGGCATAGTAGTTATGGCTTCCTCAAATGGCTATGTACTTGACAACGCAACTAAAATTGATATCTCGTGTTCATACAAAAATTTCATATCTAAACGGAAAACCTTAGTGTTAATATATTTTATGTATTGATATTTCTGAAATTTAGATGATTTTGAAATACAAAGAAATTTGTACCAACATTACAATAAAATATAAAGAAAACCCACATACATTGCAATGAATTCATCCAAATCCATTAAAACACTTCTAAACTCACATATATTACAATTGAAATGGATTAATGATATTAGTATAATTTTAAGCTAAAATATTTAATTTATTTAAAGAATAAAAATATTTAATAATACATATTTAAAATTAAAATATCGAGAATGACAATGGATAACTCAATAATCTAAAAATACGAGAAAACATGCATAATAAAATACATAATGAAAACTTTGAGTCATCTTCGAATTATTATATTAATGGAATTATATTTTAAATACCTAAAATTACTACCAAAGTAAGAAAATAAATAAATGGAAGCTTATATTAATGGAAATAAAACAAATTATGCAGTTAATTAGAATTAAAAAAAAAATATGTGGGAACTCCATTCGAATGATATCCATGTGCTCCAGGAAAAAAAATATGTGTAATCTATCATAGGCCTGAAGAGTGCTTCCATGATATCCATGTGCTGCAGAAAAATTAGTTCAAGTAACTCATCTTCTGTGAGATTATGTAGTCCACGTGAATGTAACTCGATAATGAGAGGAACCTGAACATAAAAATAAGTTCATTAAGTGACGCTTAACCAAATATATAAGTTGGTAACAGTTAAGTACAAACGAAAACATAACATAATTATTCATGTAGTTCTCTTCATCGTTGTTGTTGTTTCCATATGTACGATTAAAGTCGAAAAAATTGAAACGTTCTACTAAGTCGGCTACAGCGCCCGTCTTGGATTTGGAGACGCAGGAAATTATGGGTTTGGGTTTGGAACTTGAAATCCTTGTGTTGTTCTAAATTGGTTCGGAGAGCCGTAACTCGAAGTCTCTCCGATGTTTGAAGTACCAACACCGCCAGCATTGCTAAATTGTGCAAATCCTCATACACCAGGAGAACCTGATCCACTAACAAATGATCCTCTACTACTTGGTCCACTAGAACCACTGAGTTGCCGTTTCCACGGACTACCACGAAACATACCACTGCGGTCATAGCCTGTTACTCCTTCCAGAAAACGAATTCTATCTTCGTTACTCTTGAGTAACACAAACCTAGCTACAAGAAAAACTGTTAATAGCCACTGAATAGCCACAAATTTTTAGTGGCTACAAAATTATAGCCACAAGTCAGACACAATTTTGAAATGAGGAAATTTGTGGCTACAGTGTGGCAAAATGTGGCTATATTAGCGACAAACAAAACTTGTGACTATTTGTGACAAAATAATGACGAATAGCCGCAAAACACTTTGTGGCTAAAGAGCCACAAACTAGACATGCATATCTCGTGGCAAATATAGCTGCACCTATAACTGTGGATTTTTGTGGCTATGACCACGAAAAAATTAGTAGCTATATGTGGCTATATTGCTTAGATAATTGTAACTTAGTCCACGGGGGAGTGTTTTAGCTATCTGTGGATTTAATAAGAATGACCACGGAAAGTGTTATAGCTATTTGTGGCCTCATTGCTTTTTCAGAATTGTCATGTCAAGTCATTCGTAAGAAGATATTTCGATAAGTAGATTCCACGGGAAGCCACAAGAAGATATAGTAAGCCACGAAATACTATGTGGATATTTCCGGCAATTAAAATAGTCACGACATATTTTGTGGATATTCATAGCTATTAATTTAGCCATGAAGTTAATCGTGGCTAGTTATGTCTATGGTGTAAACACGTGAATTTCTTTAATTCACTGCAAACAATTATTTTCAATAATCGAATGTCGTATCAATCAACCAGGACAGATAATATATTCTATATAGCCACAAAACTATTTGTTGCAAGACGTTGCCCAAAAACTTTATATCTAGCGGCTCGAACAATGTTTAAGGACAGAAAGAACAAAAAAAATCAAGAGAAAAATGTCAAATTTTTTAGAATCTAGAGAGTGGATGTATAATCGATTCGATCGTGAGCGAAGATGTGTCTCAAATGAGTTTGTAAACGGAATAAACGCTTTTTGTGTTTTGCTCGTAATCAGATGTCTTATAATGAGCGAGGAGATATATTGTGTTCTTGTACGAAGTGCAAAAACCAAAAGCGTCATGATACAGATACTGTGGCGTATCACCTATATATGAAGGGATTTACGGGCAATTATTTTGTTTGGCCGAATCATGGAGAAAACTGCTACTACGACAACGAAGCATCAACAAGTCATTACGGAGGCGAACACGAAACGTGGTTTGATCACTCTAATTTTTAAGTTCCGGTCGATCAATATCATGATCAAGATGTAGAAGTTAACATGGTATCCGACGGTGTCCCCATTTCCGAAAATGTACAAGAACCAATTTACGATGAGACAAACCATGATGGTGTTTTCCAGGCATTTGAAGCAGCAAATCAACCTCTTTACGAAGGATGTGTTGATAGGATTTCTCAATTGTATCTGGCGTCGAAAGTGATGCACTGGAAAACAATTACAATCTGTCAGAAGAATGCCTAGATGATATATCTCATACATTTAAAGCTGTTCTTCCATCGCCTAATAAAGCTCCAGAGTCGTACTACGAGACGAAAAAGTTGACGCGGTCGCTTGGGTTGCCTTGTCATAAAATCGATGTTTGTGAGGAAAATTGTATGCTATTTTGGAAGGGTGAAGATCGAGAGTTGTTGCATTGTAAATTTTGTAACAAAGATCGGTACGAACCGAATGGTGGCCGGTTGGGGAAGAAGATACCAAAGAAGAGGATGTTTTATCTACCAATTGCAGATCGGTTGAAGCGATTGTACCAATCAGATACAACGGCATCACAAATGAGATGGCATGCTGAACATTTGTCTCCCGAGGGAGAAATGCATCACCCCTCGGACGGAGAAGCATGGAAACATTTTCAGAAGGTATATCCTGCATTTGCTTCAGAAAGTCGTAATATTTATCTGGGCTTATCAACAGATGGATTTAATCCAATTGGTATACATGGGAATGCACATTCTGTCTGGCCCGCCATAGTGACACCATACAATTTACCCCCCGGGATGTGCATGAAAAGAGATTATTTCTTTTTATCTATATTAGTTCCAGGACCAAATCATCCGAAGAAAAGCCTAGATATTTATCTACAGCTGTTGATCGAAGAATTACAGAACTTGTCAAGTGACGGTGTAGATGCTTATGATGTCTCGATGAAGCAAAATTTCAAGATGCGAGTTGCGTTGATGTGGACAATTAGCGATTTTCCGGCATATGGTATGCTATCTGGATGGATGACGCATGGTAGGTTGGCTTGTCCATATTGTCTAGATGGGACAAAATCCTTTTGGTTGCCAAATGGAAGAAAACACAGTTGGTTTGATTGCCACATAATGTTTTTACCGAAAGAGCATCCTTACAGGCGGAATGTGAAGGCTTTTCTAAAGGGCAAAAAAAGTGAAGATGATCCTCCGCCATGGTTGAACGGTGAGGAAATAGAGCACGAAAGGATCAACAACATACACGGGCTGTCTAGAACTGTTGATTGTGGAGGCAATGGACATGACAATCCATCTCGAAATATTGATGGA